>CAUYPK010164946.1:0-49232 GCA_963574355.1 Loris lydekkerianus | reverse complement strand
AGTTTACAGTTTTTCTTTAGCAATAAATATTGAAAAGCATTTAACCTACTGATTCCTCAATTATTGTAATTGTTTTGGGTATATATTTTTAATTTTGAAATTTACCAGTGGCTGCTGCATTTTCCACCTCGGCTTATACTCGAGTCACTAAGTTTTTCTAGTTTTTAGGGTAAAATTAAGGGGGTCAGCTTATACTCGGGTCGGCTTATACTCGAGTATATACAGTAACTATAAATGGATCCATATCTGGCTTCCCTCTTTCGTTCCATTGGTCTATATGTCTTGTTTTTATGTCCGCACCATGCTAATTTATTTTGTGGTATATCTTGAAGGCAGGTAGTAGTGTGATGCTTTCAGCTTTGTTCTTTTTGCTCAGGATTACTTTGGCTATTCGGGGTCTTTTATGGCTCTAAATAAATTTTTAGGATTATTTTTCTATTTCTGTGAAGAATGTCATTGGCATTTTGATAGAGATTCCATTGAATCTGTAAGTTGCTTTGGCAATGTGAATTCTCCATGAGCATGGAATATCTTTCGTTTTGTTGTTGTTTTTGTTTTTTTTTTTTTTTTGGTGTCCTTTTCAAGTTCTCTAAGCATTGTTTTATAGTTTTTCTTCTATAAATCTTTCACTTCTTTGGTTAAATTGATTGCTAGTTATTTACATTCTTCATAGCTATAGTAAGTAAGATTGCTTTATTGATTCTTCTTTCAGATCGTTCACTGTTGGAATGTAGAAATGCTGCTGATTTTTGTTTTGTATGTTGCTTTGGTATCCTACAACTTTACTAAACTTGTTCATCAGTTCTAACAGTTTTTTGGTGGAGTCTTTAGGCCTTTCTAAGTATAAGACTATGTCCTTTGTGGATAAGGCTAATTTAACTATTCCTTCCTAATTTGGCTTTTGAACTATGTCTCTTTATTATTTTTTTTATTTCAACTTAATGTGAGGGTACAAATGACCAAGTCACAATATTCAAATTTATTAGGTAGAATCCCTCTTGTAGTGATGCCTTGCACCCAACAGTGTGCCATACACCCCTACATTGTGCCCATTCAGTGGCAGCACCCCAAATCACCCCTTCCCCTTTTTCTCTGTTTCTCATTCCCCATTCCTTCAACTCGAATTGAAATGAGTTTTTGTCCTATGTGGGCGTGAATTAGATCGTCTACTAACTTCATTTGGGTATTGAGTACATTGAATATTTGATTTTCCATTCTTGTGATACTTTACTAAGAAGAATGTATTTAAGTTCCATCCAGGTTAATACAAAAGTTGTGATGTTATCATCTTTTTTATGGCTGAGTAGTATTCCATGGTATACATATACCACAGTTTGATAATCCATTCCTGAGTTGATGGGCATTTAGGTTGTTTCCACATCTTGATGATTATAAATTTAGCTGCTATAAACAATTGAGTGCTTATGTTCTTATGATAAAATGATTTTTTTTTTCCTTTTGGGTAGATTCCTAGTAGTGGGATTTCAGGGTCATATGGGAGATGTAATTTGAGTTCTTTGAGAATTCTCCATACTTCTTTCCAAAGAGGCTGTATTAGTTTGCAGTCCCACTAACAGTGTAAAAGTGCTCTCCACATGCTTACCAGCATCTGCAACTTTGAGATTTTGTGATATAGGCTAATCTCACAGGCATTAGGTGATATCTCAGGATAGTTTTGATTTGCATTTCTCTGATGATTAGGGTCAATGAGCATTTTTTCATATGTTCGTTAGCCATTTGTCTGTCTTCCTCAGAGAAGGTTCTGTTCATGTCTCTTGCCCAGTGACACATGGTATTGTTAGCTAACAATCCTGTCATTTCTTTTTCTTGCCTAATTGCTCTTACCAAGACTTCAAGTATTACATTGAATAAAAGTATTAAAAGTGCAATTCTTTGTCTTTTTCTAGATCTTAAAGGAAAGACTTTCAATTTTTTTCCCATTTACTATGATGTTAACTCTGGGTATGTCACATGTGGTCTTTAATTTTTTTTTTATTATTATTGTTTGGTATTCATCAAGGATACAAAGAGTTAGGCTACACTGATTACATTTGTTAGGTAAAGTTCCTCTTATAGTTGTGCCCCACTTCCAACAGGTGTGCCATACACTGTGACCCCCCATCCTCTTCCCACCTCCCCTCTACCCACTCCCTCCTTCCGCTACCCCACACCTTGTATCAGATCCTCTACTGCCTTCATATTAGAATTGAGTACAGTGGATTCTTGCTTCTCCATTCTTGTGAATCCTTTACTAAGATGAATATGTTCCAACACCATCCAGGTTAATACAAAAGATGTAAAGTCTCCATCTTTTTTAGTGGCTGAATAGTATTCCATGGTATACATATACCACAGTTTGTTAATACATTCCTGGGTTGGTGGGCATTTGGTGATTGTAAATTGAGCTGCAATGAATTATCTAATGTAAATGTCCTTATGATAATTTTTGTGGGTTTTTTTTGTTTGTTTGTTTGTTTTGCAGTTTTGGGCTGGGGCTGGGTTTGAACCCACCACCTCTGGCATATGGAGCTGGTGCCCTCCTCCTTTGAGCCACAGGTGTCACCTGATAAAATACTTTTTTTTTTCTTCTGGGTAGATGCCTAATGGGAGTGCAGGACCAAATGAGAGGTCTAATTTGAGTTCATTGAGGATTCTCCATACTTCCTTCCAAAAGGCTGAATTAATTTGCAGTCCCACTAACCAGCAGTGTAAAAGTGTTCCCTTCTCTCCACATCCATACTAGTGTCTGCAGCTTTGAGACTTT
This sequence comes from Loris lydekkerianus, assembly GCA_963574355.1. Taxonomy (NCBI): domain Eukaryota; kingdom Metazoa; phylum Chordata; class Mammalia; order Primates; family Lorisidae; genus Loris; species Loris lydekkerianus. The sequence continues at coordinate 46,468 of CAUYPK010164946.1, read as the reverse complement.
GTGATGTGGGCTGTTCTCACTGGGTGTAGATGATATCTTAAGGTGGTTTTTATTTTCATTTCTCTGACGATCAGGGATGATGAACATTTTTTTTCAAATGTTTATTAGTCATTCATCTGTCTCATCAGAGAAAGTTCTGTTCATATCTCTTGCCCAGTGGTAGATGGGATTATTTATTCTTTCCTTGTTAATTAATTTGAGTTTTCTATAGATTGTAGTTATCAACCCTTTGTCAGATTCATACCCTGACAATATCTTTTCCCATTCCGAAGGTTGTCTTTTTGCTTTACTTGTTGTGTCCTTAGCTGTGCAGAAGCTTTTCAGGTTAATTAAGTCCCATTTGTTAACTTTTGTCATCACGATAGCCACTGATTTATTTGTCGTAAAATCTTTCCCCAGTTCAATATCACCAAGAGTTTTCCCCATACCTTCTTCCAAGATTTTTGTCATTTAGTGTCTTAGATTTAAGTCTTTTATCCATTTTGAGTCAATTTTTGTAAGTGGTGAAAAGGTGGGTCGAGTTTCAGTCTTTAACATGTGGTAATCCAGTTCTCCTAGCACCATTTGTTGAATAGGGATTCTTTCCCCACTGTGTGCTTTTGTTAGGTTTATCAAAGATCAGTTGGCAAGTAGAAAATGGTTTCAACTCTTGGTTTTCTGTTCTGCTCCATATGTCTATGCCTCTATTTGTGCCAATATCATGCTGTTTTGATTACTGCGAACTTGTAATATAGCCTGAATTCTGGTAGGGTGATGCCTCTGGCTTTGTTTTTATTACTAAGAATGGCCTAAGCTATACGAGGGGGGGTTTTTGTTCCATACAAAATGAAGTACTATTTTTTCCAGTTCTTCAAAATATGATATTGGTACTTTAATAGGGAATGCATTGAATCTGTAGATTGCTTTGGGTAAAATAGACATTTTGACAATGTTTATTCTTCCCAGCCAAGAGCATGGTATGCTCTTCCACTTGTTAGTGTCTTCTGCACTTTCTTTCCTTAGGGTTTCATAATTCTCTTTGAAAAAATCTTTCACCTCTTTTGTTAGGTATATTCCTAAATATTTCATTTTCTTTAAAACTACTGTGAAGGGAATTGTGTCCTTGGTTTTCTTCTCAACTTGGTTGTTATTGGCATATACAAAGGCTACTGAATTGTGGACAATTTTATACCCTGAGACATTACTGTATTTCCTGATCACTTGCAGGAGTTCTGTGGTTGAGTCTCTGAGGTTTTTGAAGTATAAGGTCGTATCATCAGCAGAGTGAGAGTTTGACTTCCTGTGACCCCATTTGGAGGCCCTTTATATTCTTCTCTTGCCCGATTGCATTGACTAAAACTTCCAGCACAATGTTGAATAATAGCAGCAATAGTGGACAGCCTTGTCTGGTTCCAGTATGATGATAGCTGTGGGTTTGTCATAGATGGCTTCATTCAGCTTAAGAAATGTGCTACAAATGCCTATTTTCTTAAGTGTCTTGTTAGAAAAGGATGGTGGATATTATCAAATGCTTTTTTTGCATCTATTGAGAGAATCATATGGTCTTTGTTTTTGCTTCTATTGATATGATGTATTACATTTATGGTTTTGTGTATGTTAAGCCAGCCTTGCATCCCTTGGATAAACCTATTTGATTGTGATGTATAATTTTTTATACAATGCAATCTATCAGCTAATATTTTTTTGACTATCTTTGCATAGATATTCATTAGTGAAATTGGTCTGTAGTTTTCCTTTTTGGTTGGGTCCTTTCCTGGTTTTGGAATCAAGGTAATGTTTGCTTCATACACCGTGTTGAGGAAGATTCCTTCCTGCTCAATGTTTTGGAATAGTTCTGCAATATAGGTGCAAGCTCATTTTTGATTTTGAGGTTTGATAGAACTCTGATGTAAAACTATCTGGTCCTGGGCTTTTTTGTTGGAAGCCTTTTTATTGTTTCTGTAATCTCAGCGCTTCATATTGGTCTGTTCAAGAGTTCTATTTCTTCCTGGTTAAGTCTGGGAAATCTAAGATGATTCCAGGTATTGGTCCATTTTCTCCACATTGTCAAATTTTGGGGTTTTTAATATTTTGAGGTATTTTTTTTCTACACTTAGTTTGGTGAGAGTTTTTATTATAAAGGGATGTTGAATTTTATCAAATGCTTTTTCACTGTCCATTGAAATAACTTTTTTTTTTCTTTTTTGAGACACAGTCTCACTATGTTGCCTTCAGTAGAGTGCTGTGGCATCACAGTTCACAGAAAACTCAAACTCTTGGGCTTAAAAGATTCTCTTACCTCAGCCTCCCTAGTAGCTGGGACTACAGGCACCCGCCACAGCACCCAGCTATTTTTTTTGTTGCAGTTGTTTAGCTGGCCCAGGCTGGGTTCTAACTCACCACCCTTAGTGTATGTAGCCAATGTCCTGCCGATTGAGCTACAGGTGCCACCAAATAACATCATTTTTGTTCTTTGGTTCTGTTAATGTGATGTATCACATTTATTGATTTGTATATATTGAACCATCCTTATATCCCTGGGGTGAATCCCACTTGCTCGTGGTGAATGATGTTTTTAATGCATTAATTTAGTCTGTTACTATTTTGTTGAGTGTTTTTGTTTTAGTTGTTGTTGTTGTTTTACCTCTATGTTCATTAGTGATATTGACCTGTAGTTTTCTTTTTTTGTTATGCCCTTATCTGGTTTTGGTATCAGAGCAATGCTGGCCTTATAGAATGAGTTTTTAAGTATTCCCTCTTCACATTTTTTATGTGTTTTAATAGAATAGTTGTTAGTCTTTTTTAAACGTTTGGTAGAATTCAGCAGTAAAGCCATCAGGTCTTGAGCTTTTCTCCGATGGAGGACTTTGTATTGCATTTTTCATTACTGGTTTATTGAGGTTTTCTGACTCCTCATGGATCAATCTTTGTAGGTTGTATGTGACCATGAATTTATCCATTTCTTTAGATTTTCCTGTTCATTGGTATTCAGTTCATAAAAGACTTTAATAATTCCTTGTATTTCTGTGGCCTCAGTTGTTATGCCTTCTTCTTCATTTCTGATTTTATTTATTGGGTCTCCTCTCTTTTTTTCTTAGTCTAGCCAAAGATTTGTCTACTTCATGTATCTTTTAAAAAAAAACAACTTTTTTTTTTTTTTTTTGGATCTCCTTTTTATAGTCTCGCTTTTTTTTCTTTTTACTCTGATCTTTATTACTTTTTTTTCTTCTACTAGCTTTAGGTTTGACTTATTTTTGGAGTTTTGGTTCTTTTAGGTACATTTTAATACAGGCTGTTCATTTCAACATTTTTTACTTTTCTGATATAGGCATTTATTGCTATAAACTTACTACTGAATTTGGTGGATCTCAAAGATTTTGGTATGTTGTATTTCCATTTTAATTCATTACAAACATTTTTTTTCTGAATTTCTTTATTGACTCAGTGGTCATTCAGGAGCATTTTGTTTAATTTTCATATGTTGGGTTCCTCTTGTTATTGATTTATAGTTTTATTCCATTATGATCAAAAAAGATAACTTGATATAATTTTTACTTTTTTTAATTTGTTGGGACTTTTTTTTACAGGCTAATAATTTAGTTTTTAAATTCTTTATTAAATCATAATTGTGTACATTAATACATTTATGAAGTATAATGTGCTCATTTGATATACAATGTGGAATGCTTACATCTAACTGATTAACATAACCTTCTCCTTGCTTACTTATTCGTTGTGGTAAAAACATTCATACTCTATTCTTAATAGTTTAGAAATGTATCATTGCATTATGCACATTAGCTTGGATCCTCCACAATACTCTCCCTCCTCCCAGCTGCCCCCTTCCCTTTCCCTCTCTTTCTTCTTCCCTCCTTCTTTCTGGACTATAGTTCTGTTTTACCATTCCTATGAATGTGTGAGGCTAAAATTTATAAAAGTTTTGATTTACTTTAAAGTGACTAGTCATTTCTTTTGTTTCCCCAGGTCACTTCTTGTTTTAAACTGCTATCTAATGTGCATTAATAATAAAATTACTTTTAAATATGTCTTTACTTTTTATGGATATATAATTTTGTTGTTATTGTTGTTGGGTATTCATTGAGGGTACAAGAGACCAGGTTACACTGATTGCATTTGTTAGGTAACGTTGTTGGGACTTGTTTTATGGGCTAAGATATTGTCTATTCTGGAGAATGTTTTATGTGATAATGAAAAAATGTATATTCTTCAGTAGTTGGGCAAAATGTTCTATAAATGTCAGTTGGGCCTATTTGGTCTAGTGTGTACTTTAACTCCAATGTTTCTTTGTTGATTTTCTGTGTGGATGATCTGTCCAATAATAGAGTTGTTATTGAAGTCTTCTACTATAGAGTTAAAGGGTTGAAGTCTTCTACTATTATTGTATTTCAATCTATTTCTCCCTTTAGATCTATTAATATTTGCTTTATATACTTGAGAGCTCTACTTACTGTTGGCTGCACATAGATATTTATAATTGTTATATCCTCTTGCTGAATTGATCCCTTTATATAATGACCTTCTTTGTCTCTTTTTATAGTTTTTGATTTGTAGTGTATTTTATTATTTTTTTCTGGACAAATTTTCACTCTGTTGCCCCAAGGATAGAATGCCATGGTATCAGCCTAGCTCACAGCAACCTCAAACTTCTGAGCTCAAGCGATCCTCCTGCCTCAGCCTTCCAACTAGCTGGGACTACAGGACTGTGCCACAACCCTGAATAATTTTTTTTCTATTTTTAGTATAGATGGAGTCTTGCTTTTGGTAAGGCTGGTCTTGAACTCCTGAGCTCAAACAGTCTTCCCACCTCAACCTCAAAGTGGGAAGATTATAAGCATAAGCCACTGCACCCAGCCTATAGTCTATTTTATCTAATGAAAGTATAACTACTCCTGTATGAAACATCTTTTTCCATTCCTTCACTTTCAGTCTATGTGTGTCCATAAGTAGAAGTGGGTTTCTTTTAGGCAGCATACATTTGAGTCTTGTTTCATCATCTATTCAGCCACTCTGTGACTTTTAATTGGAAAATTGAGTATATTTAAATTCAGCATTTTTATTGATAAGTAAGGACTTATGACTCCCATTTTGTTCCTTGTTTTCTAGTTGCTTTATAACTTCTCTCTTCCTTTATTCCATTTTTACTGTATTCCTTTCTGGTTAAGTAATTTAATATGGTTGTATGTTTTAATTCATTGTTTTTTATTTTTAGTGAATCTGTTATAGACATTTGCATTGTGCTTACTATGAGGCTTACAGAAAACTCCTTATGGATATCACAAGTCATTTTTAAAAGATGACAATTCATCTTAAATCACAAAGAAAATAATATAAAGAAAGAAAGAAAAACTGAAAAATACACTTTACGCTTTACTTCCTTCCCTTCACATTTTGACTATATGTTATCTCAATTTACATATTTTAAAATGCCATCTTTAACAGGTTGCTATATCTATTATGGTTTTTGATAGATTTGTCTTTGGAGATTCATACTAAAGTTATGAGTGGATTGCACACCATAATTACAGTATTAGAGTACTTGGGTTTTGTCTGTGTACTCAGTGTTACCAATGGGTTTTAATCCTTCACGTGTTTTCTTTATGCATGTTAGTGATTTTTTTTTTCTTTCAAATTGAACAACTCCCTTTAGTATTTCTTGTAAGATGGGTCTAGTGATGGTGAATTCTCTGCTTGTTTGTCTGTGAATGACTTTATCTCTCCTTCATATTTGAAAGATTTGTTTGCTGAATACAATATTCTTGAATGGAATTTTTTTTTTTCTTTCAGCATTTTGAAAATATTATCCCAATTTCTCTGTTTCTGCTGAGAAGTCTATTCCTGGATGAACTGAAGCTCTTTCATGTTATTTGCCTCTTTTCTCTTGTTGCTTTTAGAATCTTTTCTTTGTTCTTCACCTTTGTTTCTTATTTGGGTTAAGTCTTTTTGGTATTCTCTGATCTTCTGGTACCTGAATATCTATCTTTCTCAATTTCTGGAAACTTTTCTGTTACTATTTGCTTCAATAAACTTTCTATCCCTTGCTCTCCCTCAAGTACACCTTAAACACCAATGATTATTATATTTGGTCATTTGGGAAAATTTCTATGTCTTATAGGTTATCTTTATTTCTTTTTATTCTTTTTATTTTCTTTCCTCTAACTATATATTTTTAAATAACCTGTATTCAAACTCACTAAATTCTTTCTTAATTCCTTCTGCTATTGAGAGCCTCTAATGAACTTTTCAGTTTAGTAAATGTATTTCTCATTTCCAAATTTCTGGGGGGGGTTATTATTATTCTTACTTCAATTTCTTTGATACATTTTTTAATTTTGGGAGGGTATGTATATCTTAACTTGGAGATCACTGAGTTTCCTTAAAAGTGCTTTTTTGAATCCTTGGCAGGAGGGTCTATGTATATCAATCCCCTTAGAGTCAATCACTTGTTCCTCCATTTGAGGAGGTCACAGTTCCATCTTTCCTGTGTGTGTGCGTGTGTGTGTGTGTCTATGTCTATGTCTTTGCATTGAAGTATTAGTTATTTATTCTAGTCTTTTCTGTCTGGCTTGGTTTGGTTTTTATTAAATGTGTTTGCTGAGATATTCTTTGTAATTTACCTGTTGACTGGCTTTTTTTTTTTTTTTTTTTTTTTTTTTAATTGTAGGTTGCTGTGGGATTTTTTGCATTGTATTTTTATTTATTTTTTATATTCTTTTATGTCTGGCTTGGTTTTGTTTTTATTAAATTTGTTTGGTGATTTATTCTTTTTTATTTACCTGTTGACTTTCTTTTTTTTTTTTTTTTTTTTTTTTTTTCCTGCTAGGTTGCTGTCTCCTTTTTGGCATTAGATGGCACCTCAATTCCAGGTTTGCCTTGACTCCAGTACACAATCAGAGTGTCATCAGTGCTGAATGGGAACAGTCATAAAGGAGCTAGTCCACTAGTGTGGGAAGGCTGCTAGCAGTTTATGCCCAGGAGACTTGTGGAACAAAACTCCTACAGCATGTTGCTGATAAATGGTCACTCTAATTTGGCATCTCCTGGGACCAAGTTACACAGTACAGTTTCCAGGGCTGGGGAGAGTCATCCCACCTCCCCTGTTTGTCTCTCACTGTTTTCAGTGATATTTTTCCATTCTTTATTCTTGCACTCTTTATGCTGCCCTGTAGGTTATGGCAAGGACAGGTTCTCTAGGGAACCCAAGAAGGTAGCATTGCTAATTTCCACCTTTGACCTTGCCTTTTCTAGTATATAAACTGTGAGCAAGGGAGAAATTTTCCACGTACTTAGTGCAGCAGATTGGAATACAGAAATTCAATTCTTTTACATCTTCACAGAGATTTGTCATTTCCTTGTGGTCCCAGGAACTGTTTTGTTGATATTTGAGGTCTAGGATACTGCTGGTAATAATCTTAGCAATGTATATTTGTTTTTAGTTTTCTGTGGGAAGGAGTGAAGCCCATATTACTTCTATGTAACCATTTTGAAACCTATATATATATAATACTTTTGGTTCTGTTGCAAAATACTGCCTGGTGTGTACCCATCACATTTTACCTCTCCATTTGCCCAAAGATGGACATCAGATTTACAGATGCTTCTGTAAATACCTTGTACATGTCCACATATGGATCGGTGAGGATACATACCCAGAAGAGGTATTGCTGGGTCTTAGGGTATGGGTTTACACAATTTAATTAAGTACTGCTCTTCCATATGGTTGTACCATTCATTCTACATTCCCTCCAACAGTACATGAAGACTCCTATTTCCTAAGGGCATGCATCACTCCTCCTAATGACTTGACATGATCCAGTTTCATAATTTTTGGCAATCTCATAGGTATAATTGATATCTCATTGTTCTAATTGAATTTCTTTAAATAATAATGAGTTTGAGTTTAAATATCTCTTCATAAATTTGTCAGCCTTTTGAGTTTCCTTTTTCTGTAAATTGCCTATTCATACAGTTTGTCCATTGTTCTGTGGTACCACATTATAATTTCTGTAGTAAATATGTATTAGCTATTATTATTGAGCTTTTGAAATCTTTCTTTAAAAGTCTTTCCCACTTGTGGCCAAATGGTAGTCTTTAATGCAATCTTCTATTAAATTTCTACTTTCTTTTTTTATATTTAGTCTATTTAGCATGTGGTATTAGGTAGAGATATAGTTTTATTTTTCTTTCTGGACTGAACAGTTTTCATTATTTTTATTATTTGCTAAATAATCGATCTGTTATCCATTGATTTGTGGTGCTTTATTATAAATTAAGTTTCTATGTGTACAGGGATCCCTCTCTGACCTTTGAACTCTCCATGCTACTCCACAGTCTATTATCTATCCTTTTGCAAACACAACATTATGTGTTTATTTGTATAGCTTAATATCTTACTATACAATAGAACAAGTTTTCTCAGTTTTCTTTTTCAAGAATAACTTAGCTATTTGGTGACCTTTATTTTTCCATAGGCATCTCAGTTTAGTTTGTCAAGTTCCCTAAAAGAAATTTCAATATGAATTTAGAAGTGCAATGAATTTATGAATTAATTTAATGACATATAACACTAAGTCATCCCTTCTAAAAAAATATAATGTATCTTCATTTATTCTAATCATCCTTATGAACTATATTAAAACTAAATAAAGTTTTAAGATTTTCCTCTATGTTAATGACATTTTTATCTTCTTGGCTAATTAATGAACATTATATGATTTTGTATTGCTTTATGACTTTTATTTAATTTAAAATATATATTTTCTAGTTGATTATTGCTGATGTCAAACAATACTATTAATCTCTTATCTTGATTCAATATCTAGAAATCCTGCTGAATACTCTTATTAATCCTAATTATCTATTTATTTATTATAATAAATTTATTATATTATTTATATTAATATTTTTAGATAAATGTTTTATGGATTTATAAATAATGACAGTTTCAGTTTCATCTGTCTGCTTCACATACATGTGAAAGGGTAGGTAATCACTACTCCATGGCATATGGAAAAGAAGTTAGATAGAACTTCAAAACTTTTTTCCAATCTCTCTCTCTCTCTTTCCTTTTTTGGTACTATTTTGTTTGTTTGTTTCTTTGTTTGTTTGTTTTTATCAGGGTAATAAATAAGAGAATAAACAGGTAAATGTATTGCAAGATGCTGTGAGAAAACTAAGGTGGTAGGTTTGACAGCTCTTATGGGCTGAGAAGGTAACCTTGGCTTGTCCACAGGTTCAGACTGCCCCCCCATAGGAAAGCCAGCTACTTTTCAAATATGGATTATTAATTCTAACAAGACAGAGCCAACTATAAACCCACTTCTTAGAAAATCAAATTTAAGTGCTGGTAGCCATAGGTGGTCACCTATGCGTCTATGGGGAACATGCTTTGTTCTGCATTTTAAAGAGAAACCTGCTGAGGTTGTTCTCATAGAGAAACACGCTGACCTCAAGCTTCTGTCCTGATGCTGAGGCCACAGAGTGGGCAGTGGGAAGACACTCTCCAGAGCTATTAAATCTGACCATTTTAATGACTGCACCCAAGGATCCAAAACAAATATAAGTAGGGCAGGGACATAGAAACCCTTGCCTTTCCCTCCCTGCTGGCCTGGGACCATGTGCTCGCACTGTGTGTCATGAAGCTCTCTCCATTCCACTCAGCATTCAGCCTCCAACGCTCAACACAAACCAATTTCTGAGTAGTTCTTCCGGTGAGTGCCCTGGTACTTTTGATCTCACAATTACATCTAGAAACATTTAACCACGAGACATTTCAGTATACTGATCACTTTGAGTTGTGTTCCTCTTAACTTGGCAATTATCACAGCATAACAGCCTGTTCTTAAAAAAAAAAAAAAAAAAAAGCTTCTTTGTCAGGCCAGGCTCCAGTTATTGCTCCAAGGAAAAAAAGGCCTTCTAGTTTTACACTTGGTCTTAAATTTCTGCCTTGGGAAAAATTACTTGGATGATTAATGTTAGGATTAAAAGTGAGCTTCTGATGATATTAAATGGTGTGACATCCAGAGAGCTGGGAATGCCTGAAATCTGCCCTGACAGTTTCCTAAAACATGAAGCCCCAGTACATTCACATTGAACACAGCAGAGCAGGAATCAATGTGTTCTTTATTATTAGCTAAGCCAAAGTCTAATAACTCCCAAAGCAGAACAAAATGCTAAAAACTGAAACATAGCCATAAACTCAAGGTTGAATAGGAAGAATCTCTCATCACTGCTCCTTCCCATCCCACCCTATCTAAATCTTAGGACCAGCCCACTTAGGACATACCTACTGAGAAAGAGAGAGGGAAAGGGAGAGATCAATTCAACCTACTGCATTTATCCACCCAGCCATGTGAGTCTCTATGCAGAGAAAGTAGACCTCAGGTTCCCTGGGGCACTGCCTAGTTGACCAATTCTACCTCTTGTTCTGAGGAAAACAAGAGAATGTACCAGACAAATAATGGAATTCAGATGCAGCTTATTTCCAAACTTGTTTAAGGATCTTTGGTAAAACACTGATTCCCAGGACTCACATTCTGATACTCTGAGTCAGAAGATCTGCCATCCCAGGAGTTACCCAAGAAGTGAAAATCCCAGGTTGCTGCTGCTGATAGTCTGCACAAGCAGAATGCTTGTTGGTCATCTTTATAGTAATGCCACAGATTAAATGACAACCAATTGAGTCTCTAAACTACTAGATGGTCTCGCAATTCGTCAGAAGTGAGGCAGTACATTCATAAGCGCCTCCACCAACCAGCACAATACTAGAGGCCTGAAAGGAAGAAAGCATGATCCTTCCTCTCCCAGGGTGCAATCTGGGACCTCTGTCCCATCCACCACCCTTTTAGCAGCCCTTAGACAACCCATTTCTCTTAATTTCATCCCCTTTTTCTGACTTAAAAAAAAATTAATCCCTCTTTTATAGGATAGTCATTTAAAACACCCCTTTTTTAGGACAAGTCATCTCAGTTTACTTATATTTATTTGCCATAGGTCTAGATTTAAAGCAGCTAATATCTTTGAGTTTTTTAAAGGTGTCTATCACACAAACACAGTAGAACCTCCATAGCTGACCACCTCCCTACACTGACCACCTCCTTAAGTGAACCTAATTTTCATAGACCAGACATGCACCACATGTATGTATCAGTACAATAGGTATAGTTCCTTATGTTGACCACCTCCGTATGTTGACCAGTTCGCTACAGTCCCCCTAGTGGTCACCTTACAGAGGTTCTACTGTATTAAATCATCTACATTATCAATGTGAAAACACCCATACATGTATGTAAGATCATTTGTTTTCCTATTCTGAAGTGTGCTTTGCTTTTAACGTGTATTTGTATGAGATTGCTGTTCTGGGATTGGAGGGAGATGTTTTGTTAATGGATACTTTGGGTGTTGGACGCAATTTGGGGTTCTGGCTCCTTTAAGAAGTTGAGTCGATTTAATGAAAAACCTTTCTTCAATTGAAAGGGATATTAGTGCATAACGTAGGAGTGAGCAGAAGATCAAGAACATTTAGTGCTGATGTTTTAAAATGAGAAACTCAGGAAATGAGAGAAGAGGGAAAGAAGGGAAGCAGATAGTCTGGTTGGTCTCTCGGAGACTAGGTCAAGAATGGCCTGAAAGCCAGTGGTCTTAAAGCAATAGGCACAGGGGACAGGGACAACTCACATGTGTTCCCTGAGATGGAACTAACCTCTAGGAATAGGTGGGATCAGGAACTTTAAAGAGTTCTAGGCACAATGGAGATGACAGTTAACAGCTTGCTGTAGCTATTAAGGAAATCAGTTTAGGGGGGTAAAGATATTTAATTTGGAGATAGAACTTTTTGTATAATATGAAGTTTAGTCTTTGGAGTTTTATTTGTTTATAAATACAAATATTAATTAATCTTTTGCTGTGTGGATAGATGTGGAGCTCCAGTAAACTCCATCATACATTGTATTTCCTTTTTTAATAGAATTCAAAGAGCACTTGACTTGGGGTCTGAAAATGTAAGTTCAAGCAACCTGAATAAGCCATGATCTTTCTGAGTGCAGTTTTCTTCTTCATAAGAAGAAAAAGTGATCTATACCAATCAACCTTCCTCTCAAGTCTCTGGCAAGAATTAAATGGAAATAAAAATACACTTTGCAAAGACAAGTTCTTTGGAAATATATTATTATTCCCTGACATAACCATACCTATGATAGGCAACACCTTTGTTCTAAATCACCTTAAATAGTGCCTCCTTCACCCTGCTGTGGCAGCAAAGTGAAGGGCACTCCTGGTACAAAGAGGAGATAAGGCACCTCCAGACGGGTCTTGTCTAAAGGCTACTGAATTCCTATTCTCTCTTCCTAACACAGGATGCTTCACTGATGATCTGTGATGGGGTCTAAGATGACCAGGGCTGTCCATGAGGTTGCTTTGTCACCTTCCTGCTGTCACTCAGACACACCGGCAGGCTTTCCAAGTAACTCTATGCCACACATGTAATGTTCTGACTCTGCCACTAGGGGACACTGCAATAACTGACAGGTGAGGTCCATCTCCAGCCTCTCTTCAGGACTGCAACAATCACTCAGACTTTGCCTTACAAATGCAAGCAAAGTATGTACCTTCATATTAAACAGAAGTTTAAAATATTAATTATTAGTGAAATAAAAAACAAACAAAAAACAGTTCAAGGATGCAGAACTCCATGAGTCACAGCACATTCTTCCTTATATTTACAAAGCACCAAAACCACCATTCCTCATACTGCAGGCTCTGCCTTTAGCTTGCTCTCTCAGCTCCTGCAGTTCAGAAAAACTCCAGTAGGCTTTCTTCTTCTTGGTTTGCCTGCTAAACATTAAAATTTACCCTGAAGCTAAGCTCTTCAAGACACATGATTTAAATTTCTCTTTCAGCCTTCTCTTTCAGCTAATTAGATATTGTTCTACAAATTGGGCTGTTCTCTCTGAAAGATGAGCTGCAATTTACTTCCTGTGCCCTCTCCTTAAACTTAAACTGAACTGTAAAACATGGCCATTTGATTCTGTAGTCCAATCAGGAGATTATTTTGTACAGGGAATAGATATTCATCTTCTTGCTAACACTGAGCTTGTTTGGGCATTCCTTAAAGGCCACTGTGAAGAAGGCAGAAGGCTTTGCTTAGATGCTGCTCATCCTGTTGAAAGGTGGACTCTACAGGGATTTACTGCGACCCACACATCTGTAATCACTGCCTGAATAACCCATCACTAGCTATATTCACACATCTTCAACCTCAAGAGGGGGAGATTTTTACTATCTTCATTTTACTGGAAAAACTGATGCCCAAGGAAGTGAGGCCATCTGCTTGAAGTCAAACAAATAGGTTAGCAGAAGAGCCAGACCATGAACCCACCCCTTTGGTCCTCAGTTCCCATAAAAATATATTGCCAGATAAGTTCAGGGAAAATGCAGGACGGGGCAGAGTCCCCACACCACACAGATCCAGGAGCCCTCTAAAACCCTCTTGGATGCAAGGGGCTCTTATGCATAATGGGAGAAAGGATCCTTTCTGAAAATTGCCTCTGTTCCTGTGCAGGGGGCCGGGTATTCCCTCATCCTCAAGACTGTGCCCAGCATTTGATGAATGGAGACACTCTGAGTGGGGTCTACACCATCTTCCTCAATGGGGAGCTGAGCCAGAAGTTGCAAGTGTACTGCGATATGACCACCGATGGGGGAGGCTGGATTGTAAGTACACATAGCCATCTTCCTTGCATGAAAGCATCTTTAGAGTTCTGGTATACCTCGCTCAGCACCTGTTGAGCCAAAGTAGACTGGCTGTCATTTTATCCCATCCTCTATGTCCCTCCCTCTCGGGACCCTCATTTGGCAGCCCAATTGCAGGTTTGGCTGGGCAGGAAAAGGACTAATGCATCAAGGCTGTAGGGGCCTGGTCCAGCAAAGGGCCACCAGGATGTCTGTTTCCCTCCTGCTCCTTCTGCAAGGAGAGTTGTTAACGCAGGAGGGTGCTAGGGAAAGGCATTGGTGATTCTGAAAGGCCAGGGATCTCGCCTGCTGGGGACAGCAGCTATAAGGAGGCAGTGGGGGAAGAGGCACCTCTCAGAAAGAAGTGAGCTTCTCTGTAGAGAGGTGATTAGGAGCCTCCCACTGGTGGCTGCATATGATGAAGGGCAGAACACAGACAGCCATCTCCAGTTACAAAGGCCACCTTGACCCATCCTTCCCTGGCCTTCCTGATGCTTCCCCAGAGCTGTCACAGCCTTCAGGAGCACAGGTGGTCAGGAAAAGAGAGATGACACAATTCTCTGTCACCACCCTCCTCCCACACTGAGAAGGTAGGACATGCCACAAGAAAAGGGGCAGCCTCACAAACAGCCCCACTGCTCAGTGCAATGCTGAGCTACCTGGGGAGGGAGCCCCAACCCCTCTGCCCCTCCAGTTCTGTTAGCACACAGCACTGGGTTTGCCATGGTGCAGAATGGGAGGTTTTGAATAGCGTTCACTGGTGGCTGGGTTCATAAAGCTATTCTTGGGAGGCATTTTCTTTTATTTCTGACATATCTGTGCCTCCTCCTTAAAGTACAATTGGAAATGGAAGCTGAGGCTGATGTATTGGAGGGTTAAATGAAATCAGCGCTTAAACAGCTCGGAACGTGAATGATATGCAGTTGCTTTGCTGGCAACAGGATGATGACAGTTACTAGCTGATTTGAAGTTGGTACTGTTCTTGTGGTGAGAAATGCCTTCCCACTGTAGTCTGTGCTACAAAAGATTAATTTGAGAGCCCAGCTGATTTCCCCTGACTATGTGGAGGCTTGATATGTATCTGAATCCTTTCTACATTGCAGGGGTTCAAATTAGTGTCAACATCATACTCCAGCCTGTTCATCAGGGGCCTCTGCCCTTCAGGAGAAGGGCTCAGAGCAGCACCTACAAAAACCACTGTGTAAATGCTGAACCCTGTTCTGAGATGTTCCTTCTCTGGGCATCTTTGTCATTGGAGATATAAAACCCAGCCATATCAATTTTACTTATTACGGTATATTTTCCTTAGCATCTCCTCATTTTTTTTTTTTTTTTCTTTCTCTTTGTAGGTATTCCAGAGGCGGCAGAATGGCCAAACTGATTTTTTCCGGAAATGGGCTGATTACCGTGTTGGCTTTGGGAACCTGGAAGATGAGTTTTGGCTGGGTAGCTCCCCTTTTTTGTTTTTCCTTGCTGTGCCGCTCTGGTTTTTTGTCCATCTCTCTCCTTTCTGTGTCCATTTGGGATTACCAGAAAGCTTGTGTTTGTCGAGACATTGACAGCTCGTGAATTGCTTTCAGAACCTCTTGCTCTGTTTGGCTCCACTATTGATCTGTTTTTATCTTATTGTGGTGTTTTCCTCTTTTCTCTGTCTCTTCCCATCCTCATTAATAGTCTCTTATGCTGATGGGTCTTGACACCAGGCAACTACAAAGGGAGTGAGCTGCCTGGTGGGGATGGGCCCAGGGAGCCACCGCCTGGGTGTTCCTGGGGAGTCCAGCAGCCTGCCAGCCAGTCTGCAGGGCAGGGCATTGAGGCCTGTCATTCTGCATCACTCTTTGGAGAACGTTATTACCTAATTCGAGAAGGAAAGGAAAAAAAAATAAAAGTGACGTTAGAAGTGACTGGCAGTTTCCAAGAGGTCTGACACTAGCAGGAGGTACAGACAGAGAACCAAACTGGTGTGAGAAGGGAAACGCCCGTGCCAGGCAGGGGGCAGTACTGCCCGTCCCGGGAAGCGTTCAATACCCTGTTACCTGCATCTCCCTTGTGGTCAGATTTTCACAGAGTGATAAAAGAAGGCAGAGAGAAAGGCAGGTAATCAGATTCCCTGTCTTTGGTCTCTTTTCTCTCTCCCCTGCCACAATCTTATCTAAGCCCCTCCACATTCTCCTAGATGGCCAGATAATAGCCCCCAAACTGACCCCCTGCCTCCAGCACCAACCCTGTGTCCACACAGTCACTAGCATGACTCTCCTCATACTCTAGATATGAGCAATGGATGGTTAACCTCCTTTGTAAGCCTTCTCAGTGACTCCATATCACCACCAGGTGAAGGCCGAGCCCTTAGCCAAGGTACAGCACTCTCCGACCTGTCTCCACCACCAAAGACCTTACCTGCTCTTCCCCCACTCCCCTCAACACCAGTCTCCAAATGTGCAGACCCCCTGGTGTTCCTGCCATGAGGAGCTCTCTCAGCCAGCTGCCCCTCATCCCTGGCATCTGTCTATGTGTATTCAAAGACATGGCGAAACTCTTTTTCCACAGCATCGGTACTAACCAGTTTTCTCACCCATTGCCTGTGGGAGAAATAGCCACTCCTCCTTTTGTAGCCCCATTCACAGTACCCCTTGTACTTCCTATCTCTCTCTATCTCTCTCTCTCTCTCTGTCTCTTTTTTTTTTTTGAGACAGAGCCTCACTTTGTCGCCCCTTCTAAGGCACTCAACCACAGAAACCTCAGACTCTTGGGCTCAAGCAATTCTCTTGTCTCAGCCTCCCAAGTAGCTGTGACTACAGGCACCGGCCACAGCACCCAGCTATTTTGTAGAGACCGGGTCTCGCACTTGCTCAGGCTGATCCTGAACCCGTAAGCTCAGGCGATCCCTCCACCTCGGCCTTCCAGAGGTAGGATTAGAGGCATGAGGCACTGTGTCCGGCTCTGTAAGCTTCTTTCAGGGCTGGGACCATATCTTTAATGCCATTACCTGTTACAGGTCCTAGGGGATAGTAGGTACCTAAAATGTAGATATCAATCAACCAATCAAAACGAGAAGAATTAACTGAGGATACCCAGATTTGTGTTTGCTAATATAGCTAATGCCTCTTGTATTTTCTTTAGACACCACGGTTTGACATAGGAGGTGGCAGAGAGCCTAAGGCTCAGGGCTTGTCAGTTACAGGATCAGATGAGACATTAGGATACCCAAGCAGCCTTTGCTGGAAACTCATGACCAGACTTAGGCTGGCCTCATTAGGGGAAGGAAATTCGGAGTCCAGTAGAACTTGTTTGGAAACAAGCTGAGAAGCACTGAAGGCAAAGCAGTTTGAACTCCCCTCATCCCCGGATAACATCTGTTTCCAGGCCACAGTCGTACTTTCCCTCCCAAGTCCAAAGCCGCTGGGGGCTGGGCTCAGTGGGCCCTCTGCTCTTCTCCACAGGGCTGGACAACATCCACAAGATCACGTCACAGGGCCGCTACGAGCTGCGCGTGGACATGCGGGACGGCCAGGAAGCTGTCTTTGCCTACTATGACAAGTTCTCCGTGGAGGACAGCAGAAGTCTGTACAAGCTCCGCATAGGCATCTACAACGGCACCGCAGGTACCTCTGGCTCCCTGGGCAGACCCCATGGGCAGGGCACGTGTGGCAGGACAAGGACCCCACCCCCATCCGCACCCACATCCTGGGCCTGAGCTGTATCGGGCAGTGGCTGCCCCCACAGAACTCCTGAACTCTGCCAAACAACAAGAAGGTCTGGACACCTGGAATCACAGGCTCTGGGTCCAGCTCTCTCTGACACTCATTTCTCAGGTGTTTGGTTTCCTCATCTGGAAAACTGTGATAATGACACCTGCCCTACTTTACCAAGTAGTAAGGAAAAAAATATGATAAATGCAGGGAAAGTTGCTTTTAAAATTAAAAAAAAAAAAAAAAAAAAGATGGGGGAAGTGTAACATAAACAAAAAGATTGTTTTCTTTGCCTAGATTGATCACTATGGGCTCTTACTGAAAGCAGACTTCTCTATTGTCTGGGTAGAAATCTCCCCTAGAACGACATCTGGAAAAACCAACTTTGTATTAACAAACATAATACAGATTTTGTTCACTCTCTGAAATGCCCCCACAGCCCTTTCTGGGCCATTAATTGTCATGACCATACCTGGTCAAGAAGCAAACAATGCCACTTAAATGTTCCTCACTGGCCATGTTTCTTTTCATTCTTCCCCCAGAACCACATAGGTGGTCAGGCTTCCTGTATAGAATTTTAAGACATTTCTCTTAAGCAAAGCAAGCATCTCAGGAAGTTCTGTGGCATCAATAGTTTCAATGGAACATAATATCCAGTCTGCTTCCTGGGCTTTGCCCATTTGTTTTCTGTGTTCTATTATAACATATTTCATAAAACCTGTTTTGCCAAATGTTCTAATATTTAGTACATAGAATTGTTGGCAATTTCATTAACTCCAATTTAGGGACTAAGTACTGGTATCTAAGTTTAGCAACATTTTTATGCCTCTTGGAATTAAGAAGGACATCAAGGTCTCCCCATTCCAGTTACCGCATCTGTTCACTTATTTCTTTCCTCAGCCAGAGAGTCCAAAGAGAAGACAAACTTCCTTTTGTTATTGTTTATATTTGTGATCATTCCCAACAACAGACCATTCTGAAGTTCTCCAACAAAAGGTCCAGTTTGCCATACTTTAGGCATAAAATAGCCATTGAAATGGAGCATATGAAACAAGTTGACAGACTAAATCGTTTCAAAAATCACCTGATGCTATTCACCTCCTAAGATTAGAATTATACCTGTAGAAAAAACATTCTTATTTCTCCCACAGAAAGAGGGAGAAATAAGACCTCCCTTGCAGGTCTACCTCCCACGTTCTTCTTCACCTTGCTCCAAGTTGGGGTTTTTATCTGTCTCACTTGGGCCCAGCCTCTGCTGCCTCTGCTCCAGCTCTATCTCCTGCTGGGCCCCACGGAGGGCAGAGCTGTTGGACTGCTTCCTACCCTCATGTCTCAGAGGCAAATCCTGCCAGCAGTTTGGCTAATCATCATAATATTAGGGTCTGATCCCTCACCTCAAAAATCTGGTGCATCTTCAGAAGATGAAAAGCCTGGGCTTATTTAGAATGCTGCCCCTCTCCAGGCCACTTCACGCACTGGTTATTCTTTCTAGACCAGAAAGCTTCTAGGGAAGAAGAGCCCATCCCTCTCTTTCTGGCATTTAATATGGCTCAATTCTCCTGGCCTTTATCTTTAGTAGTTGCTCACTTTTACTGGCCCTACTGGCAACAGTCCATCCCGAGGGACTTTAATCCATGTGTAGCCCTTTCTCCCGCTCCCCATTTCTCAAGGCTACCAACACCCCAGTCTCTAACCAGGACTCTACTTGGATTAGAACTGAAAATTTCAAATCAATTATCAATAAGAAGTTGATGAGCAACTCCAAAGGGCTCATTCTGCACATTGTGTGGACTCAAAAGACGAATAAAACACAGCCTCTGTAAGAACTAAACATCCAGTTAAAAAAGAAACAATTACCACATGATAACTCATTTCTAATGTAAGGAGTGTTTGGAGAAGGGGGTTCTGGGTGGTTGAGGAAGGCTTCCTGAAGGCAGCAGCATTTGACTAGAATCCTGATGGTAAGGAAAACAAACCCTGGAAGAGAAGTCAGGGAGGAGCCATGGCCATGGAGAAAGGGAAGGCTGTGAAGGGCTTGGGTGATGGGGCAGAGTACACAATCAGAAGGAACGGAAAGAAGATTAGTAGAGGTGGGCAGAGCCAGATCCCAAAGGACCTGAAACCTGAGGGAGCAGAGGCATTTATTCTTAATGTCATAGACAACAGGGAGCCATTGTTGATCAGTGTAGCCATGAACAAGGTAAGGTGAGTCTGAGCAAAGAATAGAGAGACCAGTTGGTAGCCACATTAATCCTGACAGGAGATAAGAGCTTTGACTAATGTCAGGAATTAAGAGAAAATTATAAATCTGAACCTTGGTTTGAGAGAGAAAACCAGGACTTGATGTATGGGATAGATGAGGTGGATATGAGGTGGATACCTGATGCAGGAATGGAAGGGGGAGTCAGATTCTGAAAGGACCCGCACTGGCAGCACATCAAGGACAAGGACAGGCAACATCAGATGGAAGCCAGAGAAATTTGTTCCAGGTGAGTAAGGAGGGCAAATTCTGAGCTAAAGGGAGAAGACAGGAATGTGAGTAGAGAGGATAGTCAAGGAATTGATGGTCAAAGAGAGGACCACTGGGAGTAGGATTAATCCAGTAATTTTTAAGGTAAATGATATGACGTAGGGTGAGGAGAGCTGAGAATGCTAAAAAGTAGAAAACAAAAAGTGAGAAATCTTTTCTGCCTTTTCCAGGTTCTAGAAGAAATAGGATTACAGGTGGTAGGATTAGCTCTAGATAGATAACTCTAGATTCACTCTAGATTAGCTCTATATTTGGAAAGTGGAAAGGGAAGATGAAGAAAATGAAGAGACAATGACACTGAGTTAATAACACTCCTTGAGGGGTTGGTCTTCCCAACAAAACAAAGACCAAATGTAAGAGTTAAGCCACGGTGGAATGCACCAGAGGAATGGAGTAACCATTGTAAGTAGAGGCTGAGAAGCCACAGAATCAGACTATGGTCTCTCCTAGCTTAAAGCAAGCAAGCTCAGAAGCACCTAAGACTACTTGCAGTCAATAAACAGCAGGAGCCCCCTTCCCAGGCTTCCTAACCACAAATCCTGCTAAAAGTCTTCCCAATTGTTACAATCAATTATACACATATCCCTCATTTCAAATACTCAATTCATATGAGGTCTTGTACAATAACACCAAAAGAAAACACCCAGCCTTTGCTTCTAAGAATGGAAATATCACATCTCCAAGCAAGCTATTCCACTTGTAACTAGCTCTAATATTTAAGTAATTTCTCCATGTCTATTTAGCCAAAATATGCCTCTTTATAGTTTCTACCTGGGATCCTCATACTTCCCCACAGAAATTATTTAGTTGTTTTTTCTCAATAGCCCACCACATATTTGGTGACAGTAATCATGGACCGTATCTCCCTTTTTGAGACCACTCCTCATCAAGATACAGCCCCATTGTCCCATCCACTGCTCCTATGACAAGACTAAGATTCTTCATCATCCTGTTTCCCAGGGCTAGGAACTCCAGTTTGCTAATGTCCCTGTCCACATGCAGCACCAATTCTAAATGTTGGCTTTGGGGTGTGCTGTGATCATGTGAACCATGGAGAGGCTGGCTCCACTGAGGCTGTTAGTAGTGACCTATAATGGTTCACCTTAGCCTGGCTTATCAATGTCTCCTCTGCAGACAAAAGGAACTGTGAGTGTCCTGTGTCCCAGTACAGGCCTGGAGGAAACTCCAGGGGAGGAAAGGGGGATGGGTCTGAGTGAAAGGGTTCTCAGCAAGAGGTTGGGGATGAAGAAATGGGTTGGAGAGAGCAGCATGGAAGTGGATGGCCCCAGGGCAAGGTGGAGCAGGAGCTCAAGATAGGCTGAGGAACTAGGGGCAGACAGCAGAGGTAGGTGGAAGCTTCTGTAAGTGGAGGCCAGCCTTGCTGGGAGTGGGTCAAATGTCCATAAAATCTTGATAAAAGAGAAGGAAATAGCCTCACAAATGTATCTTTTTTGCAGGGGACTCCCTCAGCTACCATCAGGGACGCCCATTCTCCACAGAGGACAGAGACAATGATGTTGCAGTTACCAACTGTGCCATGTCATACAAGGGGGCTTGGTGGTACAAGAACTGCCACCGGACCAACCTCAATGGGAAGTACGGGGAGTCCAGGCACAGTCAGGTGGGTGATGTGCCACCACCATGACTGGTCCAGAGCTACGGAGCCGTGCTCCCTGAGCTCTGTGTCTTAGGTGTTCCTCTGAGTCCTACATTTCCCTTCTGATAAAGAAATACTTAGAGTCTTGAGAAAGGACTGTCAAAAAGAGAAAAATAATGCAGACACTTTGGAATAAGGATGGGCAGAGCTGAAGCCAGAGAAAGGAAAGGAAAGTAACTGGACCCATCAGGTAGAACTCATCCAGAAAAGTGCTTGACAGCCAGTCAAGTTCCTTTTCATTTCCTCATCTAGCAGATCCTGGGAAGAGGTTATCAATTCTGAGGACAGCTTAATAGACTCTCTTTTATCCTAAAAAGGGATCCCAGGAAAGTAGAGATCAGAAATAATCAGTGTGGCCTGGACCATCTTTTCCAGTCAGAGACTATAAGTCCATAGGCCAGGGTGGGTGATAAGGAAACTCAGCTGGACCAACTAGGACTTTCCCAGTTTAAACATTGAAAGGCCTACTTCAAGGGAAACCCCTTAGTTTAGAGCACACCAAGAGGGTCAGTCATGCCAAGTAGAAGCCACCTAAGTCTCCCATCAAGAGTGAGAAGTCAAACACAGTTATTCCCTCCCAAATGCTTCCACACTATTGGGGTTCTGAAATTCATCACCATCTATTGGTGCATGCCACTCCTGAAAGACAAAATCATAAAACTTGACAATAAGGAATGACCTGAAATATGTTCCCAATGAGGACCGAGGCCACATTCAAGTCTGAAGGGAAAGCTAGGATGAGACTCTGATCCTTTCTCTTTACTGGGAACTCAAAGCTTTGTGTTAATAGATAAAAGCTGAGTCCTCATCTCAGGTTGCCTGCTCTCACCATCACCCTTCTTTCCAAGCAGAGTAGGTATTCTATGAAGAGGGTAGGGTGTGGCTAACCAGACATCATATATTTCTCACGCCTAGGGGATCAACTGGTACCACTGGAAAGGCCACGAGTTCTCTATCCCCTTTGTGGAAATGAAGATGCGACCCTACAACCACCGTCTCACAGCGGGGAGGAAACGCCGATCCTTACAGTTCTGAGCAGTGGGGGGCCGACAACCAACAATTTTTTTCATCATTTGTTTGTATTTTATAACATGAAATAAGGGGGGTAAGGTAACAGTAATGTGATTTACAACATATTAAGAGTATCTGAAGGGAGCAGGGATAGAGCAGGAATCAGTTGGCTACCATCTGCTCTTGGTTTCTGCTGCCCTGCAGCCTGACCCTCAGCCTCCATTCTGCCTCCATTTGCCTCCTTTTCCATGGGGAGGGGGGTAAGTGGGAAGTTTTCTTAAGAGAACAATTCAAAGGAGGTGGTGGAGTACAGATTGTCATGGTGACAGGCATACATCTTTTTCTACTCTTCTTCTGAGATGTCCTTTATCTTCCAGGTTATTTATAATCTGGCCATTGCTTTCAGTGGCCAGGTTCTCACATCAACCCAGAAAAGAAGCCTCAACAAGAGAGCTTTGCCAACAGCCCCCATTAAGAGAAAGCAGATCAATAGCATTCTGTCTCAATAACCCAAGTTCTTTTTAATAGGCCAAAGCTTCTCATCTTCTGACATCCTTGCTCTTACCAGCTGAGAGTCCTGTTACCTTGCAAGAGATAGTGGCTCTGCTCCATCCCCAATAGACTCCTTGCCTAATTCCACTCTGTCTTAGACCCAGAGCCCCTCAAGCCACCCTCCCCCCACTGTTCTGGAATCTAAGTTCCCAGGTATTGCCTGCTACTGGCACTAGGTTGCACAGTGGCTGTGTGCTGTGGGCTATAAGCCAATGCCCCCACCCTCAGGTCAAACAGTAACCTTCTGAGGGAGTTGGAGGGAGAAATGGTTGTTAGGTTTGAAGAAAGGACAGAAAAAGTCAGGGCACCTGCCACAAATGTTACAGGTCCTATAAGCAACATAAACCTTATTCAGCTTCATTTTCTCCATTTCTGGTCCTATTTGCCATAGTTTTGTTCTGGTGTTTTGTTTTGTTTTGTTTTGTTTTTTCTAAATTGCAAACTAAATGCCTTATCTCTGTCTTCTGTAAATCTCTCCTTAGTGTGGATAGCTTAATAAGAGTCAGAAGAAGGAGTTATATGCCCAGCTAGTCCTTCCCCTGACCAGTAATCCTAAAAAGAGATGGAATTTTTGGTTTGGGGCAATAATTTTTCTCCTTTTTGGTCCTATGAGAAACAGAAATGACCCCCTTCATGAGGTGACATCATGGCAAGCCTTTCTCCATCTCCTTTTATTATTCTTATTCTGCCTTTGAGAGGAAAAATGAAAAGTGTCAGAGGAAATTACATGCAGAGAGCCAAAGGCAAACAGGGGAGAACTGTGGGCCTACCTCCCATTTATAGGATGTGCTGTCTTCACGAGCATGATTTGATTTTTAAGCCCAAGAGAGCTGGAGGCTCTAGAAGCCATGACCCTTCAACTTCTCCAAATGAACTGTCAGCAGCAGCCATCCCTCCCTGCAGCACCCAAACTAGCTGCCTTCTCCTCTTCCTCTCCCACCCCTTAACGCCCCAGTTCTGTTACCTGTAGAGCCCATGTTTGTCAAACTGGGGCCTTTTGTACCTTTACCAGCCAGTCACTAAATGAGCCTGACTCGACAATTTTCTGATGGAAACATTCACACTCTAACTAAACTTTGAAAACCAGGAAGGGACAGGCCTTTGGGCCAACCATCACACCTGTGATATTGTGGGGATGAAGTCAGCCTGCCATGCTCCCTTGAGCAGGTTCCAAGGCTCTGTCCACTGCTGTGCTGTGAATGTGACTGGCATACCCAAAGCAGAAAAATGTAGGTGGCTTTTTCATTTCTCAATTCAAAAAACTAGGAGGAAGAAGAAACAGAAGCAAATCCTTTCAAGAAGTCTGTAAATTAAATAAGATCTAGCTAGAGAGTGACAATAAACAGTAGGATACATACTAAAGAAAGGACTTGGGGGGCCACATTATAGGTTGGCTGCTGCCATTTTGTTTGCTGTATGATATTGAATGGGTTGTTTCACCTCTCTGGGCCTCAGTTTCCTCATTCCTTAGACTAGAATGATTTCTAACTTCCCTTTCTGTTTTGACAGTCAACAAAGCTAGTCTATGATCTGAAAACCTGAGCAGAAATTGACATTGGTGAGAGAGCACAATTAAGTAATGAAAATTCACCAGGAACCCTGTTTTATGAAACAAAGGAAGAAAGAGATCAGAAGTCATAAGTAAAACCCACACACACAAGAAAACATTTCAGAAAAGATAAAGCCAAGCACACGCCTGAACTCCTTTTGTCTATAAAAGCAGAGCCCAGGGATCTGGGTGGCGCCAGCACAGCCCACTTCATCAAGGGAACTGAAACGGAAAAAGATTATGTGTTGCCAATTCAGGTGAAAGTCAAGAAACATCAGTGGAAACGAAAACCTGCTTTTTATTGGCACCATTTTACCCTATGGAACATTTTTATAAATAGCATCAGCAACATTGCCTAGATTCATTTTAAAGGACTTCAGAGATCAGCTCACTCAACCCTCTACAAAAGGATTTATAAATTCCTTTTATTAAGTAGAGTGATTTTTCTCATGAGTTTTCACCGTTCTTGAGACTCTGTGCTCACTCTCCACCCAAGGCCGGTGGTCAAGCCTTCTTAGCTCTCCTCACTGATCCCTGCTTATCCTGGTCTTCCAACAACACCTGCTTTTCCCAAAGGTGAATCCAGTAAGCAATACTCACACAGTACCCACCCCAAGCACACCAAAATTTCCCTCCAGGGACTCAAAAGGAACAGAGGTGAACCCCACCAGGAAGGGTGTGCAGACAGAATGTGTACTAAGACCCCAAACAGAAATAAAAACAACTGCCAGTGACTGCAACAGTCTCACTGCCTAGACCCAAGATCCAAGCAGTTTCTCCCTTTTTTTTGCACTTCCTCATCAGAAAAGATAGTTTCCAGCATAGTGAGCTCACTTTCTCCAGGGTTATTTCTAGAAAGAGGTCAGGCGTAGAAAGAAGGTCAAACTCATGAAAAGCTGCTGGGCTTTAAGCTGGATTTAACTGGTGAAGGGGGGACCTGCCAATAATGGCCACGAGGTGGCGCTCACCTCCTGACACCACGTAGGAAACTTTGGTGGGTAGTTGAGGGGTGGGGGGTGGAGGAGCCAGTGTTGAGAACAGTGTGGCCCTCTCTGCAGGTTTCCAGGACTTCCAAACCAGGACCCAGGAAAACTGGCTGACTGGTTTGATTTATAAAAGAATAACAATAACAAAACGGCAGCAAATTAATGCAGAGGACACGTGCATAAATTTTTAAATCCACCCTACTCCAGCTCCCCCCATCCCCCCACCCCCCCACCCCTGCCCTCCTCATAAAGTAGTAAGACACCTAATACATGTTTCCTTCTCCTTGGGAACCAGCCAGCTCCCCATTATTTCAAAGACAGACCTATGGAACCAAGGTTGCCAATGAGCTCAATGCCAAACCAACAATCTTAATCAGATTTTTACTTTTAAAATCTAGTCCCACAACAGAGCTGCAGATTAAGGGACAAAAAGTCAACATGGAAACTTTTCAAAAACCTCTTTTAAAAGCATCAGTTGATAAAAGAGTTCAAGAGTTCCTCTTTGCCCATTCCTCTGGAGAAAAGAACCTATGAGAACACTGGGTGCACCAAGCTGAAGGGTTTGAAATACAGTGGCTGGTGATCTGCACTTGCAAATATTCCTGGGGCATAAAAACATTTTTTTCTTTTTTCTTTTTAATCTCCACCCAGAATTTCAGGAAAGGTGGAGCCACTTACCCAGGATGTGCACTTTTCTACTGCTTGCTTTCTTATTGCCAGACTCACGTTTGGTCTAATTCCTTTTCTTTCTCTCTGAGCAGGCAGAGAAGGGTGGGGGTGGGTGGGCGGGGGTGCATCTCATTGTCAACTCTTAGAACTTTGATACGGAGCCTCTGGAAGGTTCAACTTTCAGGTCACTTTTAATAATTTGAAAGAAGGGGAATAATTTGTATTCACTTGCTTCAAACTTGCCAAAGCTGCCAGAAGGGTCTTGGACCCTCAAAAGAATGAGGTGGATCTGTGAACTGTGGGGGTCTGTCTCTCATCCACATAGTGGGAGCGGCTTACTCGGCTCTGCCCAAGTTTCCCCAATGGGCCATTTATATTTATCTGAAGAAAGGTGAGTCACAGGGTTCTGGGTTTTGCCCTCAGCCTCTCTCTGGCTGTACTACAGGGTCCTTTGACCACATTCCTGAAGGTCTTTGGCTAAATGCCTCCCCAAACCTTTGCTTCTTCCATAACCCAACATATGTGATGTTTCTCTCAACAATACTGGAGCATTTTAATACTACTAGGCCAAATGAAAACTTTCAAAAGCAAGTAGGGAAAACAACTCTAGTACTCTTTAGGATGATGTGTTGGTAAAGACTCGGGTCCAGTTTGAAAACAAAAATAGTTCTGCTTCATTCTAATTGTATCCTTACTGGATTTGTTTATACCAGTTCTGTGTTCTTCAAGCTCTGAGAAACAGCTGGGAAGAAGGAAAATTAAATGAAAAATTAAATTAAAAAGAAGTTGATGGATCATTGGGGATTAAAAGCAAGCCTTCTACAGATGGTTGCACCCAAACAACTGAGACCAGGCATTAGCAGCCATGGAGAGGTACCAGCACTGGTTTCCCAAGTTCAGGCCTCCAACCTCCCACCAGAGCTCCTGTCAATTCACCTGCATTTCTTGAGGAGAAACTGAGGCACCAGAGTACTGTCACTGCACAAAAAACCAGAAGCAGAAGGGTTTCTGTTCTTGTTCAACTAATTCTGCCTGGATCTCACTTTTTCTTCACCAATAGTCACAAGCCTCATTTGTCATCACCAGCATTCTGATTAATTTTTCAAGGTCACCCCTTCCCTGAAATATGACTTCACTGCACCTGCAGCACTTCATTGTCCTAATGTCCTTGGCAAACTTACAGCTTTTGGACAGTGTTGTATTTTCTCCAAATGGGAAATCCTCCCTCCTTCCCCAAGCTTAATAAGGCTTTTGTAGCACATCCAAATAGCCTGGTTCTTGTTCTGCAGATAAACTTGGCCCCCTCTGATAACTTAAACAGCTACTTCTTGTCTGGGCAGTGAGGCTGGGCTAGTACTATATTCCCAGTTCAGAAACATTTAACTCTTTTCGGTCTTACAGGTTCAGAGTTCTATAGATTCTCCCAGGTACTGGAGTGCTTTCTGGCACCAGGGGTTCAGATCAGGCAGAGTAATCCTCTTTCTCTAAAAAACAAGTAGCACACTCAGGACTAGAACGCCTAAGCCGCAAGAGAGGCTTTGGGCCCAGATACATGGCCAGAAGGTGAATGCACAAATGAGAACTATTGCTTTTTTCCCATCACCAGTTTAGCAGCCCCTAAGGAGACCCTGTGTTACTCTTCAACAGCCTTTGAACATAACATGCTCAACACTGCCTCCAACAGGCAAACAGGGGGAACAAATCTTCAGAGCCAGAGAGAACCCAGGATCATCTAATCCAATTCTCTCATTGTATTTTCACTCAAGGAAACTGAGGCCAAGAAAGGGTAGGCATCTTGCCCAGAGCTGCACAGCCAATTAGTAACAGAGCTGAGATCAGGTCTGGTGTAGGCCATTGAATTGGCCTCTCCTTAAAGGAGGACTAAAGGACAAAGAGAAATAGTATTTATTACACACCTACTTTATAACAGATAATGTGCTAAGGGCTTTATATTACTTTATTAAATCTTCACTACAATCATGAGTCAGGGTTACCTATTTTACAGAAGAGGAAATGGAGGCACAGGATGGTTAAGTAACATGCCCAAAGTCATACAACTACTAAGTAGAAGCCATACTCTGAACTTCTTTGTCTAATTCTAAATCTTTTGAAAAACATATGTCTGTTCTGTTTATTTAGCCAAGTGGCCACCATCTTATTTTACTGATGTTCTCATAAAGGGGCTTCTGATGCCGTGTCCTCTCTCCTCAGTATTTTAAGAGAACGGAATTCTTCCATTATTTTTGCCACAGATTCCAGGGAACCCTCAACCTCACCATTGGGCAGAATAAGAAATATCCTGGCAGCTCTCTCCTTTTCTTTTTTGGAGGGGAAGGAGAATGTTCACTGTAGTTTAGGAGGAGAAGACAAGGACCAGGACACAAATATAATCTCCCCCACCCTACTCTTTTGGGAACATAGCAGCATATTTCTTTTTCAACACTCAAAGAATAGGATATTCCAAAGTCATTTTTGTCAAGCTGGCACAGGCAGAGTAGCCAGGATTGAGGAGGGAGATGCCACAGAATAAACATGCTACAGGTTCCTAGAGC
Organism: Loris lydekkerianus; assembly: GCA_963574355.1. Lineage (NCBI taxonomy): Eukaryota > Metazoa > Chordata > Mammalia > Primates > Lorisidae > Loris > Loris lydekkerianus. The sequence goes on along the minus strand of CAUYPK010164946.1, from coordinate 17,548 downwards.
ATCAGTTCTGCACCAGAACTTGGGAAGAAAGTGTTCCATCATTAATATATTCAAACTACTACAGGCAGTACCAAAGTACAAACCATGATTTTTTAGGCTGAAACCAGCAGGTCACAAACTGTTAGGGCTACATCCCCCCAGACTCCCAGGGGTACAAACACCTTCGGGGTCCCTTGTAGGAGCACAAAAAAGTTTCAGAGGAAATGTTTGAGGAATGAGGCTAGAAGAAGGCAGGAGAGAAATTAATTTGATTTATTTTCGCCACTCCTTACCCAGTGGGTGGGGAGGGCTCAGAGGAAAGTTGGCTACAATCTCAGCTTTCTTTGCTACTTGGTACTTGGCATTTTTAGCTGCTAGGCCAAAACTCCTAAAATGAAGCCCTTGCCCTTAACTGAATGATGTTTATATGTAAAGGAACAGATCTCCTGAAGAGAGAATACTGCTTTTTTAAGGTCTCCTTTCAGTGTGGGGGCTGCCCAAGCAGCAGCAACACCATATGTTAGATGTAGCAGACACTGTGGTTCCTACAGAAATGTCAGCCAACTAGGCACTCCTGGAGGAAGCTTTCCCACCCTCCCCGCTCTGAGGCCTAGATGCACACCATGGTCCCACAGACTCAAGGTTCAGCACCAACATAAGTCTATTCTGGTTAACACATAGACTCTTCCTTCCTATCATACACACACACACACACACACACACACACACACACACAAATTATTCCAACCGCGAATATTCCCCAGGTCATAGGAATTCCCAGGTACCCTAAGCAAAGCCACTGTGATGTTGAGGGGATCATTGTCTGGGGCTCTGGGCAGCTGACCCCCATCCTGGTGGTCTCTAGATTGTTATACTGAGAAATCATAAACACCAAATCCTCCAATCCCTCTGAATTTGAGTTTGTTGTTTTAACCTTTAACAGCCTTTTCAGGTAAAAAATAACAAAGACCAATTTACTGGCTTTGTAGCTACAATGTGCTTGAAAAAGCGCTTCCTTAAAAGAAAGACTGGAAGGAAGAGAAAGAAGGAGGATATGGAGTGAATACTCCTCGGATGATGCACACCCGAATGAACTGAAATCAAAATAAACATGCAGAGAAAGAGAGAGGAAAAACCAACTTCCCCCGTCCTCTCGTGGCACTGTAGCTCAAAGACTGAGATCTCTGCTTGTTAACCATTGTTAACTGGTATTTATAGTCCTGGTTGCTTTTAGCCTCTGTATAGTTCCTTTTTTAAACACATTTTCTATACGTTAATAAAACATCCTGAAAGAACTGCGTGTGACTTCTGGATCCTCTGGGGAATCGCAGTGTGATGCTGTCACTTGCTCCACCTGCCTCCTCCTCGGGCCTCCTGTCCTTCCTGCTTCCCAGGCTACTTCTGCGTCTCTTCTCTGCATTGCCCTGCGGCCTGGCTGTTCTCCTCTTCCCGTCTGAGCCCTGTGCCCCCCTGTTTCCCTTCCCTCCTTATCTCCACGTGCCTCTGTCCTTGTTCTTCCCGACTGCTCTTCCTCCTGCCCTGGTTCTCTCTCCCGCTCCCTCTCTTCCTTCCCCACCTCCCACCCCTTCATCTCACACCTGCCTATCAAGAAAAGGTCACCGATGATGCCTCTGCTGCCCCAGCATGACCCAGACAGATCTAGTCTATGGCTTTGAGTCCTTGACCAGCCGCTGAGACAGACTCACTGCCTGCACCTCTCCCGCCTTCTCCCCCAGCTCCTGGTGCCTGGAGCGCTGGGTGGCAGCCAGATCGCTGGGACGCCAGCGCCACCTGCGGGCACTGCGGAAAATATTCAACTGGCCCTGGGTGCTCAGCCTGCCTGCCCTGGGCCCTGCTCGCGCGGCTGTCTTGGAGCTGGCCTAAACTATTAGAATTCGTCCTCAGCCACTCTGATGGTGGTGGCTCCCGGGACCACCCATCCCTCAGCCTTGCTCACCTGGGAAAGCATTTTCTCTTTCTTTCCCTTAAAAAGGGGCCCGGTGCATAATGGAAGATCCCCTTTAACCTGAATGTTACATTAGTATGACCCCGCGAAGGGAACAGCCCCAAAAGGGACCGGTTTAGTTCCACAAGCGCAGGAACACGAGCAGTCAGAATGCATGAAAGTGACAGTCCCAGGAGCCCTCCTGTGGGGAGCGGTCTGGAGGGTTTAGGGGCAGAAGGGCCCCAGAGTGGGTTACTGTCCTATTTGCTGGGCTCCCCCACCCCCAGCTCTTCCCCCTCGGCGAGGGAGTCCCATCACACTGGCTACCCACAGAAAGCCAAGGAAAGGCTAGGCATTGTGAAACCCCACGGCCAAGGAGGAGAGATCTTTATCCCCCATGTTAAAAGGGAGAAGTGGTGAGCGCCTTGAGAAAGAGACAGATTCCCAGTGCTGGAAATAAATCAAAAAAAGAGTCATTCCTCTGAGGCTTTGGAGGCACCAGCTGGCTTCTTCCATCCTGAGGCCGAATGAAAAATGGGACAAGATCCCTGCTTCCAGCCGTGGGACCACTGACCACTGAAGGTGCCCGGCATGGACAGGTGGGGAGGGCGATTTTCTTAGCCTCTTCCCTAAAGCTGGTTCCCTCTTTTTTCCCTCATTTTCTAAAAAAACAGGTTTCCAGAATGTCAGGGAAGGGAGGCCCTTTAAAAGCAGCCAATGTTCCTGGTTCTGTTTTATAAATAAACCACTCTGGAAACCCACACCTGGGAAGGATGGTACTGAAGGAGTGACTGTTGCATATGGAGAAAAAAAAAAAAAACCCTATCACCTGGATCTTGACCTGAATTAATATAGGGGCAATGGAAACAGAAACTAAAAGGGCGTGGCGGACTTTAAAGGAACTTCAGTAATTAGTATTTATTCCTGAGGTGGCTGAATGCTAGCATTATGTTCTAACTTAAATGAGTATAATTCACCCTTCGCTTAAGACCTCTGGGTGCATTTACAGCCATCTGAACACAGATTTAATTATTGCTGTGTTGTGGGAACCAAGAACTGCCACGGGTAAAATTAAAAGTGGATTATTAAGCAAGAGGAATGTTAGCAGCATTAGCAATCAGTGCAATTACCCAGTAGCATCTTCTCTTCCGTAATGCCCCCAGTGGCCCTGGGGACATGTGTTTTAGCAGTGACCGCTTTGGCAGTTAGGAGTAAGCCATCATCACAAAATTAGGGCCCTCTGTGCCTGTATCTTTCCACTCCAGTGACATGTATGATATTCCCCATTGCCCAGGCTTTCAGGGAGTTGTAGAAAGAGTATGCATTGGATGCATAAATCCACACATCAATGAGTCTCTTGTTCCTCTTCACTCATCTCACCATCCACATTCAGTGAGTGCCTACTGTATACACAAGACCCAATGCTGACTCTGGATATACAAAAACATGAAGCCCCCACTCCCAAAGAGATTTGTTCCCTTTCTTCCTTTTTTCTTCAGTGAAAAGATTTATATTTATTCCCTAAGCATACACTTATTAAATCCATACTATGTGCCAGGAACTTTGTAATGTCAGTTTGTATTAGAGTTCTCCAGGGAAACAGAACTGATAGGATATATACACACACATACAAGTCTTATAGAAGAGAAAGAGAGAAAGAGAGAGAAATTTATTATAAGGGATTAGCTCACATGATTATGAAGACTAAGACATCCCACAATCTGTCATCTGCAGGCTGGAAAACCAGGAAAGCCAATGGTGCAATTCAGTCCAAGTATAAAGGCCTGGGAACTAGATGAACTGATGTAAATCCCAGGTCAAGGGCAGGAGAAGACCATTGTTTCAGCTCAGCAGACAAGCAGAAAGAAAAAATGGCAAGTTCCTCCTTCCTCAACCTTCTTTTTCTAATCAGATCCTCAATGGACTGGAGGATGCCCACCCTTGTTAGGGAGAGGGTGCTTTACTCAGTCCCCCAATTCAAACACTACCCTCATCCAGAAACACCCTGATAGACACACACCCAGAAACAGGGTTTAATCTGGGCACCCTGTAGTACAACCAAGCTGACACACACAATTAACCACCACACAGTTGCAAGGCAGTAAACGGATGCGGTCCTTTCCCATAGACCTTCCTAGTGGGGACACCACACTCTAGAACAGGAATTCAGCAAACTATGGCCCATGCACCAGATGTTCATTTTCTTCTTGCCTCTTTCCTTGTCCACCCATTTTGACCAGACTCCCTAATCTCCAATTCAGAGATTCCATGCATATGTGAGGATGGTCCCTTGCTTCAAAGATTTTAAAATAGAATTCCCAAACTTCTGTTTATGTGTTCATGAGAATATAGTAAGAGATACACAGTGAAAGAACTTGGTTAATTAGGATGAGCATTGTCGTTTCAACATTGACAATTTTTTTTAACTCACACATTTCGAACACTGCAAACACTTAGAAAAGTGGCAATTAAGAAGGTTCTTGACTCTCAAAAGCTAACCGAACCTTCTTGAAAACCTGATTACTCTAGAATCCTCCTGGGGCAGGGGTGGGGAATGAAGGAGGCATCCAGAAAGGGGCTGGCACTTTTAGATGTTGATGCTGTTCAGTGCTTTAAATAAAAATTGCTCTCATCAGAGATCACTGCAAAGCATCTGTTCATAGCTGTATGAAAGCTCTGGATCTGCTCTTCATGACAAACAATAAGCTCTTTAGAGGTTTCTGGGAAACAAATGCAAATTACCAGAAATGCAGTAGCAATTATGAAAATTCAATATGTTAGCTGCACAGGAAATTTAAAGATCCAAGAAAAACGGTGCGAACTATGAGGAAATGTGTATATTATGTTTGTATGCAGGCAATACTTGGCTTGATTTGTGAGCCATGCTCACTTTTTATGACTTTTTTTCCCCATAAATAAAACCAACAGAATAATAACCAAAATGTGTATTTACAACCAATGCTACATTGTAACAATTGGCAACAATGACAACCTGGGTTTCTGTTAAAGCAGCTCAACTGACTTACTGACTTGAAAGTGCAAGAGATCATTAAAGACGTCAATGTGGAACAACTTGCCCTCCTCTCCTCTCCCAAACCCCCACCCAGTACCTTTAGAAGACGGAAAGATAACGCATGTAAATCTAGTCTGTAGCCCTTTTTTCCCCCCAAATAAATGACCTGACTTCTAACTCAGTTTGAAATGCCCATGCTTACTATAAAGCCTGGTTCCAATATAGCAGAGCTATTGACATCTTGGTTACATAATACTTTATTGTGGGGAACTGCCCTGGGTATCATAGAATATTTAGCAGCATCCCTGGCCTCTACAACTAAAAATGCCTCCAGATCTTGCCAAATGTCTCTGGAGTGGTGGGATGACCCTCAGTCGAGAGCCACTGTTACAGGCAGAAAGAAGAAGACAACCTCAATTCAGACTCAGTAGAAGCAATATTGCAAGAAGATTCAGCTGGTCCATTTTAGTCCAAAAGACAAAAGAATCCCCCAAAGGAAACATTGTTATAGCTTTTCTATTGCATTTACTTTTATATTGCTTATAAATGTTTAAAAAGCTTATATCTGTGTTTTATCTTTGTTTCATTTTGTCTGAATTACTCTGGGTGTTTTGTGTTAGGAGATCAGATTTCAAGGTATAGAGTGGAATCTCCAGGACAGGGCTTAAAATGAGTTTGGCTTAAAATGGCTCTGTTTGTCTTGACTCTCCAGGAATCAATTCAGCTTCAAATCAAGAGTCACTTGTAAATTAGACCTTTGGCCCTCTTGCTTCCCCTGATGGACAATAATAAAACCTATTGATTGTTTAAGATGGCCAAATACTTTACAATCTCCTGTGTCTTAAAGGTTTCTTAAGAAGAAAGAAATTAAGGGCAAGTTAGGCAATAAAGACAGAAAGAAGGGAAAATTTTGTCTCAAAATTCCACCAAAAAATGATTCCCAAGACCAGGATTGTGGTCAACAGAGAGAAAGGCTGATATCTCTGCCCATGCTCCTTGGGAGACAGTAAATATCAAAGTCCCATGCCTCACAGAGCACTCCCTTATGCTCAGAAAACCAGACCTCTAGCCATGGAAACAAGGAAAACTGTTAATTGTGCCACATGAATAGAATGAAACAACAGGAAAAGTATATAGCTGGACATGAAAGAAATCTACCTCAGCCTTAGTTCACAGCAGAGGAGCACACTACACCAAACTCCTTTACCCAACTTACCCTTCTAAACAAGCAATTCTGTACATAGGAAGGGAGGGAGTGCGGAAGGGGAGAAGTCAGGTGTGATTTTTCAGAGAAGTTGCAACGTTGATTTTCTTTCCTATTTTCCTATTGTTCCCACCATGCCTGTTGAGCTACTAGGTCCAGTGTTGTGTTGAGAAAATGTAGCCACCAAAGTAGATCTGTGTAACAGCATGTTAGTTGTGAAGGTCATCTGGGATTGGGTCAACATGTTGAATGTAACTGGCATCAATTACCTTCACATTTGCTTCTCTTATCCAGAGAGACAAGTTTTGTTCAGACTCTCAAGAATCTCTGATGAGGTCCCTTCTGCATTAGCATGCCTAGCCACAGAACTCACCGCAAGAAAGCAAAATGGGAGGTCCACATGTTGGTGCTTAAGGAAGTGTTCCGCTCTCTCCCATGGTCTTCTTCCAGAGAAAGAGAGGAAAGCAGCTCACACAGCACCTCTCCTATTAGAATCTGGCTGCAGCTCATTAAGAGATTGCCAGAACCATTTACTTCTCTCCCAAGACCAAGCCACTCTGAAGAAGCAAACCCACCAGCGGGGATGAGCAAAGGGCTTATTTTCCTTCCCCAGGGGTAGAGGAGGTGGAGAAGAGATTTGGTAGGCACCAGTAAGAAGATAATGCCCCACATCTGAGCATTTTGAGGGAAAAGCCTGGGTTTTCCATTTCTATTCCCAATACTTACCCAGAATTCTGCATGGACTCAATACAGAATTGATGGAAACTGAACTGAATTAGTTGTATCATATACCTTCAAAACAGACTCAGTTAACAGCTTTAATTATACTAAAATTTAGAACTGGAACCTAAAATATTCAAAAAGAGCAAACCTTCTGAGGAAGGAGGAACAGAGAAAATACCACTTAATTTGAGGTCTACAGACCTATGTGGTCCAACCATTCTACCTCTCACTGGTCATGTACCCTGGGCTAAGTCCTTTTTTGTCTCTCTAAAGCTTAGAAAGATGTCATTTTATCCTACCTCACAGACAACTGTGAGGGACAAACAGTAAAATGGGCAGAAAGCACTTTACAGCACATGTTATTACCAGGAACGTGTGAACTTGGTAGAAGGTAAGACATGTTAAAAACCAACCTAAACTTAGTAAATGTAGAATATAAATGTCTTAACACAATAACTAAGAAAATGCCAGGAAGGCTATGTTAACCAGTGTGATGAAAATATGTCAATGGTCTATAAAACCAGTGTCTGGTGCCCCATGATCGCATTAATGTACACAGCTAGGATTTAATAATTTTAAAAAAAGACCAACCTTAACTCCCAGATACCTTCATAGCAGTTGTATGGCCTGAAATTTCACTGATCTGGTTCCCCAAAGCAACTTATTACCTTAAGAAAATGCTCTGGGAAAAGTGTTAAAGCAGCAACTTGCTCTGGACAGTTAGCTGATAGGATGGGAAGGTGACAAGGGTAGGAAGGGGAACATATGAGCAGCAAGGGACAAGGGCTCAGGGCTGGCACAGAACACCCACCTATGAGGCCAGCCCCCAGGGCCAGGCTGCATGGAAAAGCAGCTAATTACCTCTCAGTGCCACATGCTCCCTGGGGGCAGTTTGTGTCCATTCCGTGCTACCCCTGCAACTGGAGTGTAGACCAGAGAGACTCAACAGGGACTCAGCAGCCACCACAGAGGTGATTCGTAGAAACCTTTCAGGTGTGTGGGTTATAGGGTCCTCGCTGAGAGACCCAGCGTTCATTAAAACTCTTCCGGGGAGACCACGCCTCTGGCTGAGAGACCCCTGGGTTCCAGGGTTGCCCCTGCAAAGGATGTGTTCCAGTAACATTAGAGAACTTGTAGGGAGGGGCTTCCAAGTGGCTTCTAAGGATCTATGTTATGTTGAGTGGGATGTCTGAGGCCTCAGGGACAGAGAGGCAGAGCACTGCCATCAGCCCTGTCCTGGCATGTTTCCTACATAGGGGCTAGAGCCTTAGCATCCTTCTACATAACTGTGAAAAAGAATAACTTGAACACGGGTGGTTTAATACAGTTAGGGAGATAGACATTTTCAAGAGATGGCCCTCTTGCTCTAGATGTCCACATGTCTCAACACAGCCTTGCCCTCAAGCTTTGCACAGAACGGACCCAAAGTTTCACACTGACAGACACATGAGTTCTCAGAAAAGGTCCACTCCCCATACCAGTGAGGGTGAGCTAGGAGCTGGGCACTCACCTGTCCCCAGCCCCACACCAGTGGCCTGGGTTTGAGAGAGAAGCCTGCCACACCCCAACCCTGACTCTGCCTGGTGCTATAAAAGATGAAGGGTCACATGGCCACCTTCAGAGCCATTCACCCATCCCAGGTCCTGACCTATAAAAAGAATAGGAACAGAAACTATCACACTCACACTTGCTCTTGCTGCACCCAGGTGCCAGAGACAAATGTGCAGTCCACGAGTCAGTAGTTTTCACTCTAGTGGTGTCATGTGGCTGTGGCAGGTGTGCTGGGCCACCACAGCCCCTTCAGCTTCAGCTTCTCCACAAAGGCATAATGTTCACACAGAGAAATTAAGAGAACACCTCTTCACACATGGCCTGCTGCCAAAAAGAGCTCTGCTAGGGCCAAAAAAAGACCACATCCTTCAATGGAATTTCTCAACTGTGCCACCCAAGAGCTCCTCAGCTACAGCATTCACTCATCTGTTCATGCACTCCTTCATTCAGTCATTGGATAAAGATTCATGATCACCTTTTTCTGTCTGTTAGCACTGTGTAGGGAACTGGTGGAAACCACAATGGCTGGAGCCCCAGTGGGTGGGGAAGGAACACACGAGTCCAGGTAGGAAGGAGGGCAGGGCCTATTCAGACAGGGCCCTACAAGCCACCAGCAAATCTTCCTCTATTGTAAAAAGTAATGGGAAGCATGAGAGGATCCTACCCAAGAGAGGGAGAGGATCACCTTTGCATTTGAAAAACGAGGTGTGGCTGTCATGTAATGAGGGGACACATAAGATTTCAGGGGAAAGTTGGGATTGATTTAAGTGAAAATAATAACTTGAACACAAGTGGTTTAATACAGTTGGGAAGATAGATGTTTTCAAGAGATAGTTAGGAGTTAAAGTGACAGAATTGAAACATGTGGATGAGGGACAATGAGGTCATAGGATCGCCTGTTGGATTCCAAACAGCATGATGGCATGGGTGGTGGTCACACAACAAAGGGAAAGATACTAGTGAGAGCAAAGGCAGGGACTCCACTTGCAATATCAGCTAGACATGCCTTCAGATATCCAAGCAAGAGAGGATATCAGCCGCCATGTACAGGGTGAAGTCCAAAGGAGAGGCCTATGCTAGAGGTATTTGGGGCCCCCCACCAACTTCTTGGGCCTGTGACCAATACAGTCACAAAGGGCTTCATGCTTGGAGGGCCCCTGTGTTTGGTTTAACACTTTCTTGTAACCATCTTGAAATTTTTAAAAATGGGGCCCCACATTTTCATTTTGCACTAGGTCCCACAAACTATGTAGGGACCCATATTATATCAATAGGATACTGATAGCAATTGAAATTACAGACCCGTATTTTACTCATTCATATGACAAATATCTACTGATCACTCAGGATGTTCCAGGCATTGTTCTATGCACTGGTGGCATAGCAGAGAGCAAAAGAGACAAAATACCTGCCTTCATAGACTCTATGTAACAGTAGATGGAGAAAATCAAGAAATGAGATAAATTAGTCTAGTTTTGGCTTGGCACCTGTAGCTCAGTGGGTAGGGCACCAGCCACACGCACCAGGGCTGATGGGTTTGAACCTGGCTCAGGCCAGCTAAACAACAATGACAACAATAACAAAAGATAGCCAGGCGTTGTGGCAGGCGCCTGTAGTCCCTGTTACTTGGGAGGCTGAGGCAAGAGAATCACATAAGGCCAAGAGTTTGGGGTTGTTGTGAGCTGTGACTCCATGGCACTCTACCCAGGGTGACATAGTGAGACTCTGTCTCAAAAAAAAAAAAAAAAAAAAAAAAAAATTAGCTCGTTTCTCTTCTTTTTGTCTGAGAAGCAGTCATATGAACTTCTGCAAAACTTTTGGACATTTTATTTCAGGATGTATAATAGTTTGAGAAAACTGTTTGAAGGTCTCATAAGTATACAGTTGCCTTTGGCCACAACATCCAGCTAGGGACCCAGAAGACAGGAAACACAGACTAACTAATAACACAGATAAATCATAATGCCTCAGTGTTACTGACCCACAAAACAGAGAAAAGCTCTCCTAAAGAAAATAATACTTATTTGGGAATAGGTCATTGCAATAGAAGTCTATGTGCTTAGTAAACTATGTGCACATTCAAGGAGGTAAAGGGAGGGAAAGACTTTATAAAAGAAAACTGAGTAGACTTATATAATTGTTTTGAAATAATTATCCTTGGCTGCAAGGATTGATGACAAGAGTGACACCAGTCCAAGTTGGATAGGCAGTTGCTGGGCAGATCTCCCCACAAAAGTATTATTTCATGTGAAGTAGCAATGACCTTTGTAGAAGGTCATGGTTTCTACAGAGTCTTTTTGATAACTTTTGTTACCAGTCATTTATGCATGAGAACCATTCTTTTGTGACCTTCCTTGGATCTATTTGTTGGGGCGTGTTTTTTGTTTGTTTTGTTTTTAACACAAGTAACTTAATTTTAATTCTGACAACTTTCACATGTCTCCTTTTTGATCATGATCTTTCTCCAAAAGCATCACTGGTCAGTCATCCTATAGTTACCATATATACTCGAGTATAAGCCGAGTTTTTTCGGCACAAAATTTGTGCTGAAAAACCTGAACTTGGCACAAATTTTGTGCCAAAAAAACTCGGCTTATACTCGAGTATATACAGTAGGTTTGATTGTCCCTTGGTGTTGGATGGACCTGTTCTGAGTTGCTGATCTGGTCTCAAGCTGGAGGAAGTCAATGGCAGCTAGGAGCACATGGTGAACACTTTTAGCCACATTTGAGCAACAAGGAAGGTTTGGAGGGAGTAGCTTTCAGGCTAAGTCTACCTGCTGGCTGTTGTTAAGTTCAATTTTACCTGTTCAATAGGCATTTGCCATTATCTCAAAGGGCTGGGTCCACATTATTTTATTCGGAGTTACACTTCCGCAAAAAGTTAACAAGTAACCAATACACAGTTTAAAAAGGGAAAGGTAAAATTAATATGATTAATGTAAATTTCAGTTTTCATAATTGTTTTAAGCCATGAACCTAGGCTTAAAGGCAACCAACAGAATAAATCAAGTAACCATGATCCAAATGAAAAAGGTAGGCTTTAAGAGAAGTAAGAGACTCATTAAGAGATGAAGTGTTCTTCCAACATCTTCGGAAAAGTTGTCTATAGCACGAAGCCATCAAGTTCTTGTCCTGGTTTGCAATTTGAATGTCTCTGGTTATGGCATGGGGCAGTTTGGTGAACTTTCTGTGACCCACACACCAGACACAAGACACGGCTCTTAAAATTTATCTAGTTTCAGTTTATGTGGTGTTGGTAACAGAACATTTCCTATTTTTAGTAATTCTGTGGAAGAAAGTTGGATTGGAGGAACCTAGAAGAATTTAGGATTTAGTCTAGTCTACAGGTTAATAACAAGAACTTAAAAACAATGCATAGGGCTATGATCTAATAACAGGGTCATTATAGTGTTGTTGTTTTTTTTTACTTAACTTTTTCCCTCTATATTGATCACATATGAATCTTAGATTTAAAAACCTCATGAGGCTCAGGAGCCAAACCAAGGTAGACTTTAGATTTTGCCTACAGTTGTAAGATTCTTGGGCTCAATAAGAAGTGATAATTTTATTCATTCACTGCAAGGATGAGAACTCCTAAAGATAGGCATTCTATGCACATTCTCAAATATAATATTTTAGAGCCTTGATAATGTAACTAATGTTTCCAAATATATCATCCTGTTTTAAAGACAGAAGATTCTTATTGAATTTATACCAAAATAAGAATATTCATGGATAGTTTCTGAATTTTGAAGGAATTAGGTAAGAAGAAAAAGCAAATGTTTCTCCTTTGTTTACAAAAGCATACTTTACCAAATTACTATAAACAATAGATAGCTTAGGAGAGAAAATTTCCCTAAATATTAAAAAACTTGTAAGTAAATAACCAATTATATTTCAATTAAAAATCACAATGACATTAATCTCATCAGTTATTCAATCTCATGTAGCTAACTTTTATTCTGTTTAATCTTTATTAGCAGTTTCATGAACCCATCTGTTTCTTTATTAGTGTTCTGAAAATGTTTTAGTCAATTGATCTTAAAGTTATTAGAAACCTGTACAGTAGAACCTACATAGTTCCCTCCTCTACACATTGACCACTTCCTTAAGTTGACCTAATTTTCATAGACCAGACCTATAAGGCCTACCTCCTTGTGTTGACCAATTTGTTATAGTTCCTTGGGTGGTCAACTTAACAGAGGTTCTACTACTTAAGAGTACTTGTTAATGCCTTTTTCATGACTCTGCTTATAAATGTTTTTATAGAAAAAATTAACACAATAAGTGTGGATGACAGAGACTTGAAATAACCATGGTTAAAAATCTGATGGAAATTCATTATAATCAACAATTGACAAGGAGCTTTAAGACAGAAGATTAAATTTTAAACACATGGGCATTTTGCTAATAACTCAGAGGATACAGCTGTTTTCATTAAACCAACAATATTAAATTAGTCTTATATTTGTCAAAGAGTTATACAAATAAAATCATTCTATTTTTACGCTGAGTTTACAGTTTTATAATCTTGGTGTCAAACCCTGATGCTTTAAAACACCTAATAGAGATAAATATAATCCTGTCTGACCAATAAACCCAGGCAAAAATTAACACTGGGAATTGTGATAATACCTTATTATTATTATGTCAATAAATTTTAAATTAGCTTATAAAACCCAGGCAAAAATGTATGCTGAGAATTCAGAAGACACTTTTTTAAAATATTATCAACAGAATTAAAAGTAGCTTATTTATTTATTACTTAAGTGACATGAAATAAAAACATTTGGGTTAGTCGCTATTATTTTGACTAATATTTTTTCTTTTAAATTTATTAATCCAACCTTTTCATATATTTTGGTAAAAAAGTATTAGATATACACAACATAAAAATACACAAACAATACAAAACTGAGACAGAAGCAGTTTCCCTAGCTTTCATTTTTAAATTGTAGCCACAAAACAGTAAAACATAGTGAGACAAACTCACCAGTTTATAAAAGGACATGGTGTCCAAATTATAATTTTGATAAAATAGGTTCCCTTCACATGTTTAAATTTTATTTGGCTCAATAAGTAATATTATGGGGAGGACCAAATTTTGGGTAAAGCAGTTTCCATTGCAGCTTGATTTTTTCTTTTTAAAAACCTCTTTTTATCTTTTTTTCCAGTTTCAAATGAGTTTAAAGTTAAATATTCAAATATTTACATTTTAGTTAGAACTGGCTGAATTGTATAAGAAAAACAAAATCTCCAAGTGGCTTTCAATTAGTAACAAATATGTATTTGCTTTGCTGGTACGATTTGCTTGACTGGCCAATGTGGGTGAGGAAGCTTTTTTTTTTTTTTTTTTTTGCAGTTTTGGTTTTTTTGACTTTTTATTGTTGTTTGGTGTTTTTAGTTCATTTGGGTGCTTTTCCCAGCCCCTAAGTGGCAGACTAAGCGATCTTGATGTGGGGTATTATGATACTTTGTATTATTGTTCTAAGCCCAAAATTTTGACCTGTTTGGTCTGAGATCCTAACTTTTATAAACATATAAACATATTTAGTTCTTCTTCTTTTAGAATATCAATTCTTCAATAAACTGTTCCATCACCCTTTTGGGTTGTTGGTCGGGCACACTTAAATTTACATTTCCAAAAGATGTCTAGGTTGTTGGCTGCCATGGAGCTGTTCTAATTTGTAAGCTCATTAATTTGAAAACTCTCTAAGACTTTCTCTACTTTCATCTGAAAGGCCATAAGCAGTGAGATTGTCACAGCACCAGCAGAAAAGGCAGCAGATTTAAAATAGGCAGAAAAAAATAAATAAAGAGAGAGAACTAAGAAGGCTGTACACATTAACTCTACAGTTGCAGTTTCTAATTCGGCTCTAAGAAAAATAGGCTTGGGGAGTTTGCATAATCTCCATCATGTCCATGAGGAAAAGCCCTGTAGCCTGCTAAAGTCCCAGAAAACTTGGCATGCCATAGAATTTTGAGAATCTCATTGCATTTCTTATAGAGCAAGGAAAAACCTATAAATCCTCCCAGGGACTATCAGGAATTTGGACCAGTGTTTTAGACAGTGGTGACTACCTTAGTGACTTTTAATGACCTATCCTGTGCCCATCGTTTAGGTTTATTTCTGCTTTCGAAAAATATTCAGAAGCCAGTAAGAAAAAAAAGAGCCAAATTATTTATAGACATGTATAATCAAACTAAAATGAAACCCAAATCAATGTGCTCACAAAGACTTTCACCCAGTTCTGCTCATTAAACAAAACATTAAATTAGGTGCACAGAACCAAGGTAAATTCATCCGAAAAGACCTGCCTCAGAGACAGAATGTAAATTCTGTAGAAACTAGATTACTCAAACCAGAAAGACACTTGTATCTACATCAAAAAAGGCTTGCCATAACTAAACAAACAAACAAAACTTCCAACTTCTCTGTGGTGCCATGAGGGATGCTAAGTCCTTATTTAAGGTAGGTTTGTAGCCAAAGCAAATCCCAGGCAAAGTCAAAAGGCCTCCACCAAACAGAAAAGAGGAGATGAGAGGAGACTCATCTGAGCAGAAAAGATAAGTCATGGAAGTAGAGAGCTCAGAGAGCTCAGGTGAGTCCTACACACCAGTTCCATCAATCTCCAGTTCCCTCCAGAAATGATCTTGCTTCAGGCTCCACTTACAGACACCGTTCATATCCACCTAAATAACAGAGAGTCTCTCTAAAAGAAAAATATATTTCTTTAGGAATAAAGGCCTTGAGGGAAGAATCTACACGCCAGAGAAAACTATGCGCTATAGTTTTCTATAAAGGGAGACAAAGGTCTTTAAAGGAAAAATGAGGAGATTACGTAACTATTTTGAGACAATTATCCTTAGCTGTAAGAATCAATAACAAGGTTGACACTAGTTCAGGGCTGGACAGGCAATTGCTGAGCAGATAAATCCTCACAAAAGAATTTTTGTATGTAAGGTTGTGATGGTGCTTGTGCAAGGTTGTGGTTTTTACAGCCTGTTGTGCTAGTTGTGGTTTTTACAGCCTGTTGTGGTTTTTACAGCCTTCTGTGATAGCCTCCCTTCATGGCCTTCCCCAGCTCTATTTATCAGTTTGGGGTTTTTCTTTTTTTAACACAAGTAACTTCATTTTGATTCTGACAGCTTTCTTAGCTTCTACCTAAGATAGGGTTTTCTTTTACTTTCATTTCAAATACTATTATCCTTACTTAATTTTAATGTAAAGTCTTCAAAGGTAATCAACAACATTTGAATCTCTTTGTATTCTTAAGGAGAAGAAAAAATGATTCCCAATTTCCTGAGTGTGAATTGGGGCCAAATGGAAGATAGTTTTCCATGGGAAAGATTGCCAGTAAACCAGAGTGGGAAAATACATGTGTCATAGATATAATACGCATTTGCCTCCCCAACATACATTTCCTTTTCTCTTACTAAATTCTGCAATTTCATTCTCATACTTGTATTTACACATTTTCTTAGGGCAGAGTTTCTGAGTCTTGGCGCTATTCACGGTACTGCTCTAGGGCAGGGCACAGCTTTCAGGCCCAAGTTAATCATCGCAATCTCATTCTGGCCCACAGTTGTCAGTCCAGGGGGTCAGGGGTAAACACCTGTCCCAGTTCTGCCCAAGAATATTATAGCAAGTATTTTTTTGGTGGCTTCAAGGAATGAAACTCTTACTTCCTCTGAATTTTGTAGTATATGGACAAAATTCTACAACCAGTGCATCCATTTTCCCTCTATCAAAAACTCAGGCTTAGGATGAAGCTGACACCACATCAGGCTACACAGACACACTGAAAGAAACTGGATCTGATTACATTTTAAGTTGCTGAATCAAATTTGACCTGGATCTGTAAATACATCCCCTTTTTTGTTTAAGCCACTTCCAGTTGAGTTTGCTGTTACTCTATACTGTTAAAAGAAAAACTTTACACAAATTAAATTTAACAGAGTTTACTTGAGCAAAGAATGATTCACAAATTGGGCAACCCTGAGGAAGAGCAGAGAGCTCTGCTCCACAATGTGAGTGGGCAGCATTTATAAACAGAAAACAGAAGAAAGGGGCAAAACTGCTTTATTGGTTACAGGTTAAAATTTACCTTATTTGAATGGGGGCGGGGGGTTGGGGGGGTGTCTTATCAGTTGGCCACCTGTGGTTGATGGAAACTCTGCTGCTGTGATTGGCAAAGAATGAGCTGTTTGTCCCAAGGGTTAGGCTTTGTCCATTTGCTCACTAAGTTAGGTTGCAGATCATTGCTCGAAGTATGGAGCCATCCTAAGGCCAAACTTAGTTTATTTTACCATTACTAAAAGGCATCATAACCTATAAAATATGATATGTAGGTTTATGACATTTAGACCAGAAAAATGTTGACCCAGTCTAAAAAACAAAACAAAACAACTCTGTTATTAACTTCCAATTTTGAAAAACAATTAAGAAACATTAAACATAACCTCTTTCCATCTTTGAACTCACTGCATCCATCCCCAAAATCAGGTCAGTTGTGCGCTCACATAGGTAATGTCTAAAGAGCGCCATCATGTAGACCACATCAAAAAGTTCCGATGATCAGTTCAGCCAGAATGATCTTGGTCTGACTCTATGACAGAAAAGAAAGATAATGACCACCTAAACTTCAGGTGTATTTGTTATTGCCATGTTGTTGACACTGGGAAAAATCACCTATCAAAGGAAGCAATTCTCAAACTGAGATTCAGGGATCCTTGGGGGTCTGTGATAACTTTTCAGAGTACCCATAAAATTCAAACTATTATCACAATAATAGTAAGATAATATTTCATTGTCCTGACATTTCAACTGATGGTAGACAAAATGACAGAGGCCTTACCACAAAGCAAAGCAATCGCAAACTGTGCTCACAGTAATTACATTCTCTACTCCCAATAAAAAAAAGAGAAAATAGTTCCACTTAAGAATGTCCTTGATAGACTCGGATTAAAGATGGCAGCTGAGTAACAGATTCCCTGTAACTGGGCCTGGCGAATCTGGGGAGACAAGACTCCAGACATCTCTGGCCGGTGGGACCTGCCTACAATCATGCCTTTGAGGACACAGAGAGCCAGCAAGGGACTTCTGGACCCCAGGAGGAAGACAAAAACAG
>CAUYPK010164944.1:0-17002 GCA_963574355.1 Loris lydekkerianus | reverse complement strand
TTAAGTGGAGTCCCCAAGGAGTATTCAACTTCAGCCTAGATGTACAAGCTGCCATCAAGCATGATGTCACATCCCAGGTCAGGAGGCTGAATTCTGCTCCCTTGCTGAGGGAGGAAAGGTTTTAATGTTAGAGAGAAGGCTCCCTGTATGGGATGGCTGAGGAGGTGGTGAAGTGGCCCCAGAAAGCCCACGTCACAGCTCTTATCTTAGCAGCATGCACGTGATTCATCAGGCAAAGCTGTTGCCAGAAACAAATGTTTGCTTTACTGCAAGAGTTCATGTCTCTGTTCAGGGTGGCTGTACTCCACACTGTCACGTGGGACCCAGGCTTCCCCACCTGTGTCTCTACCCCAGCTGGTGAATGGGGAGAGAAAGGGCAGTGAATTAGGCAAGAGCTTTTTCTGGGACCCTGAGCAGCATGTCATTCCTATCCACGTCCTCATCTAATGACCCCCACCTAGCTGCAAGAGAGTCTGGGACATGTAGTTTTAGCTGGATATCCAGGAGGAAAGGGAAACTTAGTTGGGTGAACACGTAGCAGCTTCTACAGGTATATGGACCTGTTCACTCATTCACTGTCTATGGATTTCTGTCCCAATTGCCAAGGAGCTTTCAGTCTAAAGGGCTCTTAGTTTTATATAAGCTTTATATAATTCTCAGCTCCCCTGGTAACTAGCTCTGTGTCCTTGGGTGAATCACTTAACCCCATTGATCCTCAGTTTTGCCAGCTAGGAAATGGGGATAATAAGACCAACCAAGAAGGGCAATGTCGGGGGTCAAAATGAGGTGATAATCATAAAGCTGGTAGCACAGTGTCTGGTTCACACTTGGGGTGAGCTAGGCAGTGGGGATGTGGGAGGTGTAAACAGACAGTAGAGCAGGGAAGTGAGGGTACAGAGTGGTCTTCCCAGCCCCCTGTCTGGGACCCCTTCCCAGCATTATTCCCATCAGTGAAGCCTGAGTAAGATTTAGGATGAGGGGCTCAACACCTGTAGCTCAGTGGCTAGGGTGCCAGCCACATACACTGGAGCTAGCAGATTCGAATCCAGCCCAGGCCTGCCAAACAACGGCGACTACAACCAAAAAAGAAACAGATAGCCGGGCGTTGTGGCAGGCGCCTATAGTCCCAGCTACTAGGGAGGCTGAGGCAAGAGAATCACTTAAGCCCAAGAGTTGGAGGTTGCTGTGAGCTATGATGCCATAGCACTCTACTCAGGGTAACAGCTTGAGACTCTGCCTCAAAAAAAAAAAAAAAAAAAAAAAAAGATTTGGGGTGAGGGAGGATGAGGGAAGGTCGAGGCTTCTGGCATCCACTGTTGGGCCTGAGCTTTGGGCACACTCGGGGTGACTCATCCCTGCTTGGTGCCCACCTCCTGGCCTCTGTCTCTGGTCCTCTGCCCCCCTGACTCCTCCTCTCCAACCCCTCCTAGCAGGTCTCAGTCCAGCTGAGCGGATCCAACTCCTACTTTGTGTTTTCCTTCCAGCTCAGACATCCTCACAGACCAGTGTTCCCTCCAGACTTACAGGTATGGATGCCGCTCCCTCGGGGCTGTCCTGGAACTGCCTGCCAAGTGTGGCCTCTGAGCAGTCAGCCTGCCAGGAGATGGGGCGGAAGGAGGGTGGGAGGGAGGCAGGCCCAGTGCCTCACGCAGCCAAGTGGCCCCTGCAGAATCAGGAACAGATGGCAGGGAGGTTTCCAAATCCATCACTTGGAAGAGATTGTCCAGACAAGAAGGGTTTTTAGCTCCCTAGAGGGGTGGCAAGGGTGGGTGAGAGATCACGTTTCACTCTTGAAAATGAGGGGAAACAGAATTTTCCTCCAAACCCTGTGCTGTATTTGGGCTTGAGAGAAGCTGTATAATTCTCTAAGAAGGCTTTTTCTTCCGAGGGTATTTTGCCCAGTATGGAGTAAAAACACTGAATGGTTTCACTCTGCAAGCAAGTAAAGAGATGGAGAAAGACATCCCAGGCCTGGGGGCCTAGAGAGCCCCGAGCTTGTTGCTTCTGTGAGCAGGCGGTGTGTGCAGAGGAATTAGGCTGTGGAGTGGGGAACACGGAGCACAAACAGGCCATCCAGCAGGGATGAGGCTCTGAAGAAAGGTGGGCAGACCTTTAATTTGACAGCAGTTTTTAGATGCCTGCTGTGTGCTTAGCTCTGTGCCGGCTGGGCGCGGCGGCTCACGCCTGTAATCCCAGCTCTCCAGGAGGCCAAGGTAGTAGGATCACTTGAAGTTAGGAGTTCAAGACCAGCCTGAAAAGGAGCGAGACCCTGAGACCCCATCTCTACAAAAGATAGAAAACTTAGCGGTGCATGGTGACACATGCCTGTAGTCCTAGATATTTGGGAGGCTGAAGTAGGAGGATCATTTGAACCCAGGAGGTTGCTGTGAGCTAAGATGATGCCACAGCACTTTACCCAAGCAAAGAGCAAGACTTTGAGTCCAAAAAAAAGAAAGAAAGAAAAGAAAAGAAAAAAAGAAAGAAAGAAGAAACCTGAATGGAGCCTGAGAATGGCTGGGAGTGGAGTGACCTGGTAATCCTCAGAGGTAGGTGTCCTCGAGGTGACGTCTCTGGAGTGAGAAGGCTCCTCACACCCTCACTCCACTGTGGCCTTCTCACTTTGTGGCAGTCAATGAAACTGTGGTGCATGTGAGAGCCGCTGGCATCTTGGTTTGGAGACGGCACTGTCACGTTGACCAGCTATGATAGGAGAGGCGACTGTGGAGTGTTTACTGTGTGCCAGGCTCTGTCCCAACCCTTCCCGTGGATCATATCATGACACTTCACTATGCTGCTGTGAGGTGCCCACTGCTGGGCCCATTTTGTGGATGAATATCTGAGACACACAAGTGACGTGGCTGAGCTCATGAGTGGAGGGTCTTGTCTGGGGACCTAGGTGTTTGGGCTCCAGAGCTCATACTGTCCCTTGAACTCATTGGGGAGTGGGTACCCCAGAAGCTTAGATGCTAGTTCATTTACCAGGTTCAAGCTTTTTTATTTTTCAAAGCAGCAGAACCCTTTGCTGTGGGGTACCCCTGTGCTTGAGTTGGGGCCTGGTAGGGAGTTCCCTTCTCAACCTCTCTGCACTCCTGTATCGCCTACCCCAAGGGACCTTTCTACACCTGCGTCCTTCATCTTTATTTTCATTATCACCCTTAAGAAATTTATTTATTTGTTTACAGTCAGAGTCTCATTTTGTTGCCCTCAGTATGGAGTACTGGGGCATCACAGCTCACAGCAACCTCAAATTCTTAGGCTTAAGTGATTCTCTTGCTTCAGCCTCCCAAGTAGCTGGAACTATAGGTGCCTGCCACAAAGCTTGGCTATATTTTTTTAGAGATGAGGTCTTGCTCTAGCTCAAGCTGGTTTCAAACTCATGAGCTCAAGCAATCCACCCATCTTGGCCTCCCAAAGTGTTAGGATTATAGGCATGGGCCACTGCACCCAGCCAAGAAACCATTTTAGACATTTTTTCCCTAATCACCTTCCCCCAGTCCCCCAGAACCTGGTAAATGAACTGGCATCAGGAAATTTCATCTCCTCAGGTAGGTCATATTTCTGTCCACGTACTGTGTGCAGGTCTCTGCTTTATATATAAACAGGGTCAGAGTTTTCGCCTACCCTCCAAGAACCAATTTTTGCCATTGTCGCTCCCATTGAGAATACAAGCTCTTTGGGACCCCAGGGCATACAGAGGCCCCTGGATAGCCTGGGAGTTGTTGGGGGTCTCCTGGAGCCTGGGAGTTGTCAGGGGTCTCCTGGAGAGGTTTTAGAGCATGCCCAGGTCCCAGCCCAGGGATGCAGAGTTGACTGGTCAAAGGGCCATGGGGAAGGAGGGTGTCCCCAGACATACTTTAAAAAAAATTAACAGACTTTATCTTTTGAGAGCAATTTTAGGTTCACAGAAAACCTGAGAAGAAAGTACAGAGTTCCCATGTATCTCCCTTGCCCGGCAGTTTCTCCTGTCATAGCCTCAGCATCTCGGGTTGCCGGGGTACATTTACTACAGCTGATGAGCCAGCATTAACACGTTATCAGCCACCAAGATCTATAGTTCACATTAGGGCTCTCTCTTGGTGTTGTACATTCTGTGGGTTTGGACAAACGTGTAATGTCAGGTATCCACCATTGGAGTGTCATACGGAGCAGTTTCACTGCCCTAATGTCCCCGGTGCCCTTCCTGGTCGCCCCTCCCCATCCCCTGGCAACCACAGGTCTTCTGATTGCATCTGCAGTTTTGCCCTTTCCAGAATGTCAGAGAGTTGGAACCTATATAGTAAGTGGCTTTTTCAAATGGGCTTCTTCCACTTAGTAATATGCAATGTTTTCTCAATGTCTTTTCCTGGCTTAATAGCACATTTCTTTTTGGTGCTGAATAGTATTCCATTGTCTGAATGTGGCACAGTTTACCAACCCATCTATGGATGGACCAGGCATGCTTTTTAAATTTCAGATTAGTAGGAGGGCACAAATGAGTAGCTTACATTGTTTGTGTTTGTTAGGTGAAGTTCAAGTTGTAGGTGAGCCCTTCCCCCAGAGGGTGTGCTATGCGCGCTTACCTTGTGCCCATTAGGTGAGAGTCTACAGATCGCCTCCTCCCCGCTTTGAATTTAATTGTATTTTTCTCTCATGTGGGGGTGCAGTTGTTTATCTGTTGGTTTCGTATTACTATTGCGTACATTGGGTACTTGCTTTTCCTTTTTTTTTTTTTTGATACAGAGTCTCACTAAGTTCCCCGAAGTAGCTGGGACCACAGGCGCCCGCTGTAATGCCCTGCTATTTTTCTGCTGCAGTTGTCATTGTTGTTTGGCGGGCCCTGGGCAGGTTTGAACCCTCCAGCTCTGGTGTATGTGGCCAGCGTCCTAGCCACTGAGCTACAGGCTATTCCTGTTCTGCCTCTGAGCCCTCCCCTGCTTCCCTGCAGGTGCAGGTGGCTGCCGGGTGCTACAAAGCATGCGGCCTCAACGGGTCCCTGTCCGTGCACACGTCCAGCCAGGAACTGGTTCTGCTGGAGGTCAACACCAGCCAGGATGCCTGGAGGAGCAGCGGGGCTGGGACATGAGTGTCCTCCTCCACCAGGCGGCGCTCAGAGCCCCCCGGGCAGTTCAGCTGCACCTGTCAGGCAAGATCACCCCAGCAAGGTAATGGTCCCCAGGTGGCCTGTGAAGGGTGAAGAAGGGCACTGAGGATCAAGGGCTGGTGGCCTGGGAGATGGGAGCTCGTCACCCTGAGGCCCCCCTTTCTGTCTCTCTGAGACCGTGCCTAAGTAACACCTACTGACAGCATTCTTGCTTTTATGGCATTGAGGGCACAGAAGGGGGTGGCATTCAGTTTTCTGCTTTTATCTTTTCTTCCTTTTTTTTTTTTTTTTGGTTATGAGAGTGTTCACAATAGACGACTTGAAGGATTATAATCATGTATGAAGAATAAAACAAAACCCACCAGAGATGACAGGGACTGAGAGGGCCCCTTATCTCACCTCTGTCTATTCACAACTTGCTGAGTGCCCTCCGGCTCACTTCTCTGCTCTGCTGCTGCTGTCTATCCACGTGGCCCTTCTGTGCCACACGGTCTCCACCTTCTTCTTAGGGTTGGCCTGAGGGTTAACTGAGCTCCCAAGCCGGGGGCCAGCAAGCATGTTCAGTAGCTGGCACCATTACTGCTGCTTGTGTGATGGGAAATAGCAAAGTTTTCTACTGTCCTCAAACTCAATACAGAAAGCTTCTGTGCCCGAGTGTGGGCTGTTTTCCCGCCATGCCATTCTCCGTGGATGCCAGCTGGGTGCCCTGCTATGTAACTCAGTTCCGTCACAATTACCTGGAGTTAGCATCACACCCCACAGGTGAAGGGCTCAGTCCCTCAGCAACTAGACGCTCTCGGAACCCCAGAGTTTGGGGATTTCTTTGGCAGCTTCATCACTTAGATGCGATCACTTATTAACTCCATCTCTAGCCGCTCTCCCTTTCTAGGATGGGGGTGGTGGGGCTGAAAGTTCCCAGCTTCTAATCATGGCTCAGTCTTTCTGGTGACCAGCCCTTATCTAGGAACCCACCAAGGTTGGCTCATTAGAACAAAAGACACTCCTACCCCCCAGGAAATTCCAAGGGATTAGCAGCTCTATGTCAGGAATTGGAGGCCATTATTATGATTTCTTATAAAATCACGTTGTTACTCTGAGTACTGAACTTCTGGTACAAATCGGATCTCCATTAAATACATCTTCTGCAATTTCATCTTTCTTCCCAGCTTTGGCAGGATTTTAAGGAGACCCATGGCTGTGGATGTGATCCTAAGTACCTTGTTCCCAGAATTACCATCCATCTGTCCAATTGGCCATCCTTATCCCCAACCTAAAAAGGATTTGGGGATCATAAGAAGGTGCATTGCTCTAGGTCGGGAGTTGGCAAACTTTCAGTAAAGAGCCAGATGGTAAATATGTTCAGCTGTGTGGGCCATATGGTCTCTGTCACAACCACTCATCTCTGCACCTGTAGCACACCTTAGTGAGAAGGTGTGACTGTGTTCCAGTAAAGCTTTATTTATAAACAGAGCTTGGCTGGTTTGGGCCTACAAGCAGTAGTTTGCCAACCCTTGTTCTAGACTAAAGAAAAACACTCAAGGACACTAGGGGAAAGGGGAAATAGGAAAAATGGGAAGGTGCTCAAAGTGGTATCCATAAACAAAATGTGCCATGAGGTCCTCTGTGTTTTCTAGATCTTGAGCTTGAAATTTGGCTCTGAGCATCCTAATAGCCAGTGTAAAAAAGAGTAAGTGGTATTATTAGCAGTGGCCATAAGGAAATTCTCTCTCTCTCTCTCTCTCATACGATGTTGGACAATTAAGTTGGCAAACTCATCCTAGAAAAAGTGCTGCATACCTCACTGCTGAATATCACTACAGTTAACTTTGAAGTACCTTCCTTGGGAAGCTATGCACTGAAGCCAGTGCCTACCTGCAAAGCAATTTTGGAACTCTTTTTGGCCATCTGAGCTGTCATCCTATGAGGTCTGACAATTAAGTTTTTTTTTTAACTTAGATTTCCCAATGATCATTTATTTCAAAACTGTAGTACAATATCACAACCAAAATATTGACAATGGTACAGTCAAGATACAGAACAGTTTATCACCAAAAAACTCCATTTTGGTGCCTTTTTATAGCCACATTTATTTTCCTCTGGGCCTCCCTCCTACCTCTGGGCAACCTAATCTATTATCTATTTCTTTAATTTTATCATTTCAATATATAATATTTGAAGATAGGATTTTAACCCTAGCATTCCCTATAGATTCAGCCAAGATCATCTGTACTTAAACAATTTGTTTTTATTTCTGACTAGAATTCAATGGTATGGAAATGGCACAGTTAGTTTAACCATTGTACCTCAATTTTCATTTATTCATTTTAACATCAAACTGGAAACAGCCCAGATGTCCTTAACTGGGTAAATGGTTAAACTGACAATTAAGTTTTTGAATTTGCCACTGTGGGCTTACATTGGCAGCACCATACAAACAACTCAAGGTTTCATAACCTTGGTATATCAGTGTCTCACAGCCGTCTTTCTGTTGACGTGTGGTGGTGTCTTGCTGAGTGGTGTTCATCATTTTTGTATATTTTTGTGTGCTGTATGATGATAGCTCTGATGGTCATCCCAGAAAAAGAGTTCTAAAATTGCTTTGAAGGGTGGACTAGGCCCTGGCATCAGTGCATAGCTTCTTAAGGGGAGTAGTACCTTGAAGGTGACTGCAGTGACATTTGGCAATGGGGTTTGTAGCACTTTTTCTAGAATAAGTTCTGGAACCTAATTGTCAGACATTGTATACACCTGTGTGTGTGTGTGTGTGTCTGTGTGTGCATGTATGCCAAGCAAAGGATGACCTTGTACCTGGTCTCGAAGCTCAAGGGAAGTATCTCCATGGTGTGGCACAAAGAACACACATGATGGACATTTGTAATGAGAGGAACCACGTCTCCCTGCCTCAGTTTTTCAGAAAGGTTAACAGGCTTTTCAGGGATGGTTTTTCCTCATCCCTCACCATAATAGTACATAGTGATCATTCATTATGGGCTGGGAGCAAGCACTTTATATTCCAAAGTTCATTGTGTGTTGGGTACTAGTAACTGCTTATATGAGCTTTGAGCACATTGCTTACTTTCTGTACCTCCGTTTCCTCATCTGGATAATGGGGACCATAATATTCTCAAACATTCACAGGGCTTTTCAGGGAGTCAGACAATGCATCTAAGTACACAGTACATGGAACAGGGTATTACCAATGGCTGCATAAAAGCGCCCCCAAGTACCAGGGGTTAAAGTATCAACCATTTTGCTTGCTCATGATTCTGTGGGTTAGGAATTGAGATAGGACTTAGTTGGTCGGTTCTACGCTGTGTGGCTTTGGCCGGGATGGTTCTCTGGGTCTCCTCAACCCTCAGCTGAGTCAGTTCCCAGACAGGTGTGTGCATGGGCTGGGGCCTGAGGTGGGCTGGGAAGTATAAGAAGGCTCCCCTCACATGTCTGGCACCTTGGTGCTCCTCCGTGTGTCTCCTCCACCCCACTTGCAAGTGGCTGCTTGGGCTTCCTCACACCATGGTGATCTCATGGTGATAACAGGTGTCTGGGTTTCCAAGGGGAGCTTCAAGTGTGAAGGTGAGAGCTGCAGGTGTTCTCTGGCCCCAACCTTGGAGGTTACACAGCATCCCTTCTGCCACATTCTGCTTAACAAAATATGGGTCACAAGACCAGCCCTGAATCAGAAATAGGCCCCATATCTTAATAGAGAGGTGGCAAAGTGACATTGCAAATGAGTGTGTCTGCAGGGATAGCCGTGTTGGAGACCCAGTCCAGCACATGTGGCTCAGTGTGCGTCAGTATCGGCATCAACATCGGCTCAGTGTCAGTGTTTCCACTTGATCCCGACTTTACAGAAGAAGAAACTGATGCTCAGAGAGGTTATGTCCTCGTCCGAGATCACAGAGGCAGTGAGTGGCAGCACTGGGATCTGAGTCCAGGGTTGCCCATACAAAGTCCCCGACCTTAGCCCCCTTTATCCCACTCCCTCCCCACGGCCTGGGGGCCTGGTAGAAACAATCTTGTCTTGACAGATGGGGTTCAGGAACACCCCACTTACTGGAGGGGGGAACACCACATGCCTGGTGCCATATTCTACGTTTCTGTCCTAGGGTTTGGCTGTTTTCCAAGGCGCTGCTAGACCAGAACGCAGTGCAGCTTCTCCTCAAGGCATCTGAGCACCTGCTGGAGGCCGGATCCTGACCCTGCAGAGCCACGCCCAGCACACGGTGGCTGGCTGGGCAGCGGCACCCTGCCTCCTGACGCTGGCCGGCAAGCTGAAGCAGAAGGGGGTGCTCCGAGAGGGTGAGGGCCTGGGGAATGCTGTGGGGTGGGATGGTGGACGTCTCAGGCAGGCAGTTTCTATGGAAACACAGGGTAGATTAAATCCCTGTGTTTAATAACAGATTAAATCAGGGGATGCGAGTCCCCTGATGTTCTATTCATCTCACACTGGAGTATACATGGGTTTAGATAAAGAGGTATAGAAAATTACTATACATTCTGGCAAAGAGAATCTTCTCCTAACAACAAACTGAACAGGCTTCCTTATGCAGGACTTGTCATAGCCTTTAACATGTTAGTGGACGTTGTATATCTCCAAGAGGGAGAATTAGTGACAGCATTTCCCAAGCATATTTTGACTAATACTTTCTGTTCGGATATAATTTCAAACTTGTGAAAAAGTTGCAAAGAACCCCATAAACCCTTGCCCATATTCACTAGTTGGTAAAATTTAACATTTGCTGTATCATTTTCATGTTCATTTTCTCTCTATATATAACATATTTATATAAAGGGTACCAAAAAGTATACACATTTGAAGAAAAGAAAAAACTGTATTGAAATTGTCACACTCAATGCACTCAGGTGCTGATAACAAAACATGAGCACAAGTCACATCGAGCCCCTCTTCTAATTGCAGAAGTCAAACATAACTCGAGTGTTACAAATTTAATAGTTTTTTCCTTCCTTAAAATGTATGTACATTCGTTGGCACTCTCTGTGTATTTAGTATACATATAAAGTATGCAAATATAAATAATATTTTATTCCTGAACTGTATTTTCTTGAGTAAGTTGCAGACATGATGATTCTTTAGTTCTAAATACTTCATGTTTATTTCCTTAAAACGGCCTTCTCTTACATTCCAGTCATCAGAATCAGAAAATTCACATTTATGCAATATAGACTTTATTCAAATTCCGCTGATTGTTACCAACAATGTCCTTAATAATAAAAGAAAATCCTAGATCATGTATTACATTTGGCTTTATTGTTTTTTTAGTCTCTTTTATCCTGGGTGAGTTTCCCAATATTCCTTCTCTTCTGCGATATTTACCTCTTGAAGAGAACAGGGCAGTCATGTTGTGGAATATTCCTCAGTTGAGGTTTGCCCAGCGTGGCCCCTGCATTCAAAGGAAGCCTCGTGGGCAGGCTCCCACAGAAGTGAGGCAGGCTCCCACAGAAGTGGGGTGGCCTTCTCAGGAGGCACATGCGTCCGTTTGTCCAGTTATGGTGATGTCAACTTTGACCACTCGATTAAGGTGATGTCTGCCAGGCTTCTCCACTGCAAAGTATTCATTTTTCTTTCCTTTGTAATTGATAAATAATTTGTGGCAAGATACTTTGAGATCTTGTATTCTGTGCCCTCATCAAATTTTGATCCCCTGGAGGCCGGGCGTAGTGGCTCACGCCTGTAATCCTAGCACTCTGGGAGGCCAAGGTGGGAGGATTGCTTGAGCTCAGTTCAAGATGGCGTCTTAGCAAGAGCAAGACCGACTTTACCAAAAATAGAAAAATTAGCTGGGCGTTGCAGTGGATGCCTGTAGTCCCAGCTACTCAGGAGACTGAGGCAAGAAGATCACCTGAACATAGAACTTTGAGGCTGACCCCAGGGCACTCTAGCCTGGGCAACAGAGAAAGACTCCCAAAATATATACATTCCAGCTCAGCACCTGTGGCTCAAGCAGCTAAGGCGCCAGCTACATACACCAGAGCTGGCAAGTTTGAATCCAACCTGGGCCTGCCAAACAACAATGACGGCTGCAACCAAAAAATATCCAGGTGTTGTGGTGGGTGCCTGTAGTCCCTGCTACTTGGGAGGCGGAGGCAAGAGAATAGTTTGAGCCCAGGAGTTGGAGATTGCTGTGAGCTGTGATGCTACAGCACTCTACCCAGGGCGACAGCTTGAGGCTCTGTCTCAAAAAAAGAATATACATTATTTGACCCCTTATTTTCATATCCACTGATGATTCTTGACCAAATCTATTATTGTTCTGCTGAAAATTGCTAAATAGTGATTTCCTAATGCTATTATTTTAAGAAATGTATTGCTCACGGTAGAAAGAGCTTCCTCTGCTTGCTCCTCCCTTCTTTCCTCCTTTCCCTCTTACCTTCCTTTCTCTAACCTCAATACGGACTCTTGGGTTATTGTCTTACCCTTATTTTATTAAGTAACCTGTTACTATAATCACTTATCCCCACACTCAATTTTCCCTGATTGGCCCACCTCCCACATTGTACCATGAAAGATTTCAGGCATACAGAAGAGTTGAGTTATACAGTGAACACCCGTATGCCTACCACCTAAGTGTTATAGTTTTGACATTTTATATTTACTTTATCACCTGTCAATCCCCTATCTCTCTGCCCAAATTATGTGTGATGCTTTTTAGAGTGAGTTACCGACATCAGAATACCTAACCCCTAAATGGTGTGGAATGAAATTGTTGGGTCATAGGGTAATTGTATGTTTACTTTTCTGAGAAAATGTCAAGCCATATTCCAAAGAGGAAATATTTTGCATTGCCTTTTCTTTGTGGAGTTCTGGTTGCACTTCATCCTCATTATCATTTGATGATGTCAGGTTTTTAACAAATAATGGTTTTAATGAGTTTCTATGGTATTTCATTGTGGCTTTAGTTTGTACTCCCCTGATGATTAGTGGTGTGGAGCACTTCCTCGTGTGCCTGTTATCTGTTCATGTAGCTTTTTCTGCACATGGGATCAATTTTTTTTGCTGATTTAATAAATTGGGGTTTTTTTTTTTGCCTGTTATTGAATTATAGATACTCTTTATATATTCTGGATACAAATCTTCTGACAGATAAATGCTTTGGAAATATTTTTCCCCAGACATTATGGCTTCCTTACTTATTTTTTTAGTAGTTGTCTTTTGATAAGCATTAATTTTTAATTCTATTAAAGTCTAATTCGTTCATTCTTTTTTTGCAATTGATTTCTGTGTCCTTTCTAATTAACTTTGCCTTCCCCTAGGTTACAAAAATATTTTAGTTTTTCTTCTAGAAGTTTTATATTTAGGTTTCATATTTAGGTCTAGGATTCACCTCGAACTAAAGTTTGTGTTTGATACCAAGTAGTGGTTGTGGTTTATTATTATTATTTTACATAAGGGTATTAATTGTTATAGTACCACTTGCTGGTAAATTTTATTTTCCCCTCTGAATTGGTAATTTTGTAAAGAAATCAGTTGAACATATGTGCATGAGTCTATTTCTAGTTTTCTATGCTGTTCTAGTGATCTATTTGTGCTTAAGATTGTTCCATACTTTTTCATTATTGTACCTTTATAAGGAATATTTATTTATTTATTTTATTGAGACAGAGTCTCACTATGTTACCCTCGGTAGAGTGCTCACAGCAACCTCCAGTTCTTGGGCTCAAGCGATTCTCTTGCCTCAGCCTCCCTAGTAGCTGGGACAACAGGTGCCCACCACAATGCCTGTCTATTTTGTTTATTTGTTTGTTTGTTTAGCAGGCCTGGGCCAGGTTTGAACCTACCAGCCCTGGAGCATGTGACTAGCACCCAGCCTATAAGAAATCTTTAAATTAAGTAGTATATGTCTTTCAACTTTGTCCTCCTTTTTCAAGATTGCTATGAGTCTCCTAGGTCCTTATAATTTTATGTAAATTTTAAACTCAACTTGCCAAATTCTACTGAAAAATCTTGTTGGAATTGTGATTTAGATTGTGTTGAGTCTGTAGATGGGTTTGGGAAGAGCTGCCATCTCAGTAACGTTGTCTCCAGTCCGTGAATATGCTTCCTCTCTCATTTATTCAGGCCTTTAATTTGCCTTTGCAATGTTTTGTAGTTTTCAGTGTGCAGGTCTTGCAAATCTCTTAACTTTACCCCCAATGTTTTGTTTGGTATGTTACATTATAGAAATGCTTTTTAAAACTATATTTTCTAATTATTCATTGCTAGTATGTGAAAATTCAGTTCATTTTTATCTATTGTGTGTATCCTGTGACCTTGCTAAATCCACCTATTGGTGGTTACAGATTTCTTATGATTTTCTTTTTTTTTCTTGAGACAGAGTCTGACTATGTCACCCTCAGTAGAGTGCTGTGGTATCACAGCTCACAGCAAACTCAAACTCTTGGGCTCAAGTGATTCTCTTCCTTCCCTCAGCCTCCCAAGGAGCTGGGACTACAGGCGCCTGCCACAGTACCTGGCTATGATTTTCTATATGAGTAATCATGTCATCTGTGAATAGAAAGGTTTTTTTCCCCTTCATTTTTAATTTTTATGCCATTTAGTTATTTTTCTTTCTCATTGTCGTGGCTAAGTCCTGCAGTGCAATATTGAATAGAAAAACTAAGAGCAAAAATTCTTTTCTTGTTCTCAATCTAATAAGGAAAATATTTAAAATTTCACTATGAAGTTTAATGTTTGCTGTTGGTTTTGTTTAGATGCTCTTTATCATATTGGAGACATTCCCTTTTCCTAATTTGCAAAAAAATTTACTCTTATCAAGAACAGGTATTGAATGTAATCAAATGCTTTTTATGAATCTAGTGAATAATCATATGATTTTTCACATTTATTTTGTTAATATGGTACATGAAAATAGTCTTCAAGTCTTTTTAATTTTTTTATTTTTTGAGACAGAGTCTCAAAAGTGGCCCTGGGTAGAGTGCTGTGGTGTCACAGCTCACAGCAACCTCAAACTATTGGGCTTAAGCGATTCTCTTGCCTCAGCCTTCCAAGTAGTTGGATCTACAGGCGCCTGTCACAACGCCCAGCTATTTTTTGGTTGTAGTTGTCGTTGTTTGGCGGGCCTGGACCGGATTCGAACTCGCCAATTCCGGTGTACACGGCTGGCGCTCTAGCTGCTGAGCTACAGGTGCCTTGCCTAGTCTTCAAGTCTTAAACCTTCCTTTACTGGGATTCATTCCCATGTCTTTGTCATATATTATTCTTTCTTTCTATTAACATATGTTGTTGACTTTGGTTTCCTAACACTTTATTAAGAAGGTTTATGTCTGTGCGCATAGTGACACTGGTCTGTAATTTTCCTTTCTTGTAAATGTCTCATGAGGTTTGGTCTGAGGTTTATACTGATTTCATAAACCAAGTTGAGCACTTCTCAACTGTTCTCTTCTGTTTTCTGCAAGAGTTTCTATAAGATTGGTGTTAATGCTCCCTCAGATGACCAATAGACTCTATCAGTAAACTCTTCTGGAGTTTTCTTTGTGTAAAGTTTTTTTTTGAAAATTAATAATTTGGGTGGCGCCTGTGGCTCAGTAAGAGGGGCTGCAACCCCATGTACCAAGGGTGGTGGGTTTGAACCCAGCCCCAGCCAAACTGCAACGAAAGAAGTAGCCGGGCGTTGTGGCAGGTACCTGTAGTCCCAGCTGCTTGGGAGGCTGAGGCAAGAGCTAAGCCCAAGAGCTGGAGGTTGCTGTGAGCTGTGACACCACGGCACTCTACCAAGGGCAATAAAGTAAGGCTAAAGAAAGAAAGAAAGAAGAAAGGAAGGAAGGAAGGAAGGAGAAAGAAAAGAGAGAGAGAGAGAGAGAGAGAGAAAGTTAATAACTCTAGAGCCATTCAGATTTTCCATACTATTTTGTGAATTGGCTCACTTGGTTCTCAGAGCATCCTAGGAAGGAGCTAATATAATTTGTCTCATTTCAGAAATGTGCCATTTCTGACATGACTTAACATTACAACATCATGAATTTTCTACCCCCAAATTATTTTTCCTCCTCCCCAGAGAAGTTCAGTTCCCTGAGGTTGCCCCTACTCTGACCTTCTCTCCCACCCTCTGCAGGTACCATCAAGATCACTGCCAACTAGGCTGTGTTGGGCATCCTCCTGGGACAAGCACGAAAAGACAGGGAACAGCACCAGTGTGCATAGCATGACCTGCGTCCTCACCCAGAATAGCAGCCAGGCCTTGCCAGGAGAGCTCCAGTTGCAGGGGTGGCTGCAGGCCCAGACAAGGAGCCTCAGGGCCCAGGCCAGCATTCGGGCTGACATGGCCAACCTGGCTCTGAGTGGAACCTGTGCCTGGGGCCCTGGGCACAGCCAGCTTGTGGGCCGCCTGAGCCACAACATCAGCACATTGGAGGTAGGAAAAGTGGTTCAGACAGGACAGCTTCTTCCCCTAAAGATGCCCAGGTCCTGGAGCCAGAAGAGAAGGGGTAAAGGAGCCCCCAAATCCATGTTCCAGCTCAACTTCATGCCCCTGTCCACTTCTCCCAACACCTCTATCTCCTTTCCTGGTCTATTATTCAGGGAGAACACACAAGCTCAGGGCACCTGCTATCACAGTATCGACACACTTCAAACCTCCTCCCCCTGGTTCATCCTGTGTGGCCTCCAAGACTGTAGTGGGGGAGCAGCTCCAATAGCCCCTGCTCTAGCTTCTCCAGAATGTTTCCTTGAGGCCTGGAGAGAAGGATGTATGATCAGACCTTTATGCCCCTTGCTCTTTCTGAGATGTTGGCCCTGTCCATGGGAATCCAAAGGGGACATGGGACTTACCCCTGGCTCTGTGTGGCGATTGTGGTGTTGGGTTGAACCAGAGCAAGATGAAATTGCCATTTCCATGGAATGTAGACAATTCCATATGGGTCGACCTGATGTATTCAGGGGCAGCGGGACCTGGGGGCCTGCTAGGGAGCTAGGGGGATGTTCCAGAGAGCAGGGGGCTGGCTCCCTCCCCAATGCCATGGGGTGGAGTAGGCTGGATGGTTTCAGGGGCCCAGATGTTCCTGACTACTGTCCTCTCACCCTCAGGGCTCCCCTCTGGGGCAGGGATGCTCCTGTCTCTCAGCTATGTGGCTTCCTACTGCTCAGAGCACCTGGTACTGCAGAGTACAGGGGGTCAGCTGGACGCTGCTCTAGGCCTGAAGGACCCAACTCCCATGTCCCCAGACCATCAGCTATGTGCCAGCTTTGGCCACACCATGCCTGGCCTTGGGTGCCAGGGCCTACCCTCCTCTGTGGGTGGCCACAGGCACTTACAGGTGGGCGAGGAGGGGGCTTGGCCTGGACTTCACCTGGGGTCAGTGGATCTCAGGAACACACAGAGCTTTTGCTTCTGCCCAGAGCTTAGGACACAGTCTGGTGGCTAGGCTAATGGTGCGCTTGGATGAAGAGCAGCTTTGTGCAGTCCTGGAGAGCAGGACAGGGGACAGACACCAAGACCTGGCTCTGGAGCTACACCAAAGCCTCTCAGGGCTGCTGGGTACCCTGCCTTCCCAGCTAGTGGTGAGTGTGCACAGGGGCCACGTGGGCTGCTGGCTGGGCTGGCAGGGCCCTCTGCTTCTTCTCTAGTCACCCCAATATACATACCCCCTCCCAGATCCCCTATTCTCCATTGCCCACCTGCCCTCCACCCCCACCTTCCATCTACCTTCCAGATCCCTCCCCTCTTCTCCCATAATTGGTGGCATGATTTGGGTGGCCACCCAGAGGGCGTTCTGGCCCTGTCTAGTAGGGGTGAGGCCCCAGTGCCTCCCCTGGGCGCTTCCCCAGGAGGAACCTTGCACACTGGACAGGGACACGCACATGGCTGCCTTTTGCAACATTCTCAAGAATGAAAAGGCACCTCTGTACTTGTCCTGGGGATGGCTGTACCATCGTAAGTGTGGGGAGGGAATGTGAGTGCCCAGAGC
>CAUYPK010164942.1:0-22159 GCA_963574355.1 Loris lydekkerianus | reverse complement strand
ATAGAATGTGTTGGGTAGTCTTCCTTCTTTTTCTACCTTTTGGAACAGGTTGAGCAGTATAGGTACTAATTCCTCTTTAAAGGTTTGGTAGAATTCTGACGTGAAACCATCTGGTCCTGGGCTTTTCTTTTTAGGGAGGTTTTGTATGGTTGAAGCTATTTCAGAACTTGATATGGACCTGTTCAACATTTCCACTTGATTCTGATTAAGTCTTGGAAGGCGACGTGCTTCCAAGTATTGGTCAATTTCCTTCAGATTTTCATATTTCTGAGAATAGAGTTTCTTGTAATATTCATTAAGGATTTTTTGGATTTCTGAGGAGTCTGTTGTTATTTCGGCTTTGTTGTTTCTGATTGATGAAATTAGAGATTTTACTTTTTTTCCCCCTGATTAGGTTGGCCAATGGTTTATCTATTTTATTGACCTTTTCAAAAAATCAGCTTTTTGATTTATTGATCTGTTATATTATTCTTTTTTTTTCAATTTCATTTAATTTGCTCTAATTTTGGTTATTTTGTTTCTTCTCCTGTATTTGGGGTTCAAGTATTCTTCCTTTTCTAGTTGCTTGAGATGTTCCATCAAGTTGTTATCTTCCTCTCTTTCTGTTCTCTTGAGGAATGCTTGCAGTGCTATAAATTTACTTCTTAGGAATGCCTTTGCAGTATCCCAGAGGTTCTGGTATTTCATGCCTTCATTATTTTTTTTTTCCAAAAATTGTTTATTTCCTTCTTAATCTCATGTATGTTTTAGCTATCATTCAACATAAGGTTATTTAGCTTCCATGTTTTTTATGAGTATGCAGATTTCTGTTGTTATTGAGTTCCACTTTTATTCCATGATGGTCTGAGAAGATGCAAGGAATAATTTCTATTCTTTTAAATTTACTGAGGTTAGACTTGTGACCTAAGATGTGATTGATTTTGGAGTATGTTCCCTGGGTAGATGAGAAGAATGTGTATTTCAGTTTTGTTGGGATGAAATGTTCTGTAGATGTCTACTAAATCCAAATGTTGAATGGTTCAGTTTATGTCCAAAATTTCTTTGCCCCCCTTGTTATTGGACGATCTATGTAACACTGCCAAAGGAGTGTTAAAATCTCTGACTATTACCGAGCTGGAGGAAATCAAGTTGCTCATGTCAGAATTTCTCTTATAAATTGAGGCAGTCTGATTGGGTGCATAAGCATTAATAATTGAAATGTCATCATATTGAGTATTACGCTTAACAATTATGAAATGACCATCCTATCCTTCATTACTTTTGTTGGTTTAAAGCCTATTGTGTGTGGAAATCAAAATGCAACACCTGTGTTTTTTTTTTTTTAATTTCCATTTGCCTCAAATATAGATGACCATCCCTTCACCCTGAATCTATATTTATCTTATATTTATCTTTTTAGATAAGATGACATTTTGTATACAGTAGAGATTTTGCATCCAGTCAGCCAACCTGTGCCTCTTTAGAGGGTAATTTAAACCATTCACATTAATTGAGAATATTAATAAGCCTCGTATTGTAGAATTTGCGGTATGGAGTTTTTCAAACATCTAGTGGACATTTTTAATCCTTTCACCTCTTTGGAAGTTGGAATTTGATCAAAAGTTTCTGAGTGAGTTGACTTTTGTGGTGGAGGATTGGTCTGGTCATTATGGAGCATAGGTCTGAGAATATCCTGGAGAGCTGGTTTAGTTATGGCAAATTTCTTCAACATGTAAATGTCATTAAAATACTTAATTTCTCCATCATAGATTAAACTCATTTTCACTGGACACAGGATCCTTGGTTGAAAGTTATTTTGTTTTAGGAGATTAAATTGTGATGACCACCCTCTTATAGCTTGAAAGGCTTCAGCAGAAAGATCTGCAGTCATTCTGATGTTCTTCCCCTTGTAGGTTATGCTTTTCTTATGTCTGGCTGCTTTCAGAATTTTCTCCTTCATATTAACTTTAGTGGTTAATTATGATATTTTGGGGATGTCTTATTTGGGTTGATTGATACTGAGGTTCTGAAACTGTCTTCTATCTGAATTTCTGAATCTCTTGGCATGACTGGAAAGTTCTATTTCATAATTTCATGAAGAAAAGCCTCTGTGCCTTATGAAGGCACTTTGTCACCTTCAGGGAGTCCTATGAGGTGGATGTTAGTTTTCTTCAAATTATCCCAGAGCTCTCTGAGAGAATCGTCTGTTTTTGCTCTCCATTTGTCTTCCTCTTTGAGAGTTTGTGAGTGTTTAAAAGCTTTGTCTTCAATGTCAGAAATCCTTTCTTCTGCTTGCTCCATTCTGTTACTGAGGGATTCTACTGTATTTTTCAGATCTTTGAGGCCTGAAAATTCTTATCTCAATGTATCAGAATCTTTGGTGATTTTGTCTTTGAATTCGTTGAATTCTTGAGACATCTTTTGAAATGCTCCCTGAATTTCTAATTCCAACTTTTCCTCTATTCTATTAATCTTTTTTGCAATTCAAATACTGAATTTGATTTCTGCCATCTCAGCCATCTGTTTATGAATGAGATCTTCAATTGTGTCCACCATATCTTTCCTTGGGGGCGGGGGCAATCTACTCTGATTTTTCATGTTATCAAAGTTTTTCCACTGATTCTTCCCCATGATTACTTTACACCATTTGACTAGATGAGCAGATAAAGACAAGTTGAGTTGGGGTCTCCAGGAGTAGTTATTAACCATCCCTTTGCCCCAGAGCTGGCACTGGTGTCTGTACCTTTTCTCCTAGATCTTTGCCAAGGACCCACACAGTGGTACAGCCTGAGAAATTGGGAAACTGCTTGGTGTGGTGGAGCTAAGTGGTTCTGTCTTTTTTTCAGCTGGTCTCTGTCCTATCCTAGTGTATCAGTTACTCTGGGTTGAAGTCTCAGCTATGGAGAAATACCAGCAATTAGGTCACCCCATCCCCCACAGGCAATAATTGGAAAAGGAATATCAAACTTCTCACAACCATACACCCAGGGTACCACTTGGATAGTCCTTGGGTGATTGGCCCAGTTCAAGAGGTCCAAATCAATTGTCTCAGTCAGCACCTGTCTCAGGTGGGAGAGTTCAAAAGGTCCCCGGCAACTAGATAACAGGGGTCTGCTGGACATTCAAGTTTGACTTGCTCTGGTGCTTCTTGAGGTCAGAAGGACCCACCCAGCAAATAAATTAGTCTCGGAAGGTTGATGTCTCCTTCCCCACCTTGCACCTCTGTCACACCCAGTCACTGGTAACCCAGCAGGGCTACAACCCACTTCCCTCTAATGAGCAGATGCTCTAGGGGGTTTTGCCTGCCTGAGTCTCAGGGAGATCGATGTCTCTTCAGCCAGACCACTGCTTGCTGCCACTATCCAGCAGGGGGAGGTGAGGCCTGACAATCTTGGGTGCTTAATGGAGGCTGGGGCAGTTCACTCAGTTCCAGCTCCACCCCTGATTGATGTTGCTGACAGAAAAGAACAACTTTTCAGAATTTGTTTCTTTCCCAGCTATATTCACCTGTGGATCAGACACCATTTGAGTTCACAGAAACTGTGACTCAGTCCCCATCTGTGCTGCTTGCCCAGTCTCGGCTGCAGTTTGTATTGGGGCAGCAAGGTTAGCTGTCAGTTCCATCCTCTGCCTGCCCACCTTTGTCTCAGCTATGATCCTCTGAGGGCCAGGTGCATCTTAGGCTCTTTAAAACGGTCTTCTGTGATAGCCCCAACCTGGGAGTTGCTGTCTCTGTGCGCATGTATTCTAGTTTCCGCTCAACCCAGTCGGGTACCGCCTGAGGCATACCCTTTACTCCCGGGGCCTGTGTTTCCTTCCCAGATCTGTTCCACCAGTGGCTGCCACCAGAGAAGATGCCCAGCCTTCTCTGGTTGCCAGAGAGACGGGGGTATGAATCTGGAACATCTAGGGGTGGGCGCCCTATTGTTGCCTCTGTGGCTGATGCTCTGTGCCTTGGGGTACCGCCACTCCTGTATGGTTCCCTCGTAGCTGACTTCCTTTCCCTACTCCTGTGCTGCAAAATCAGCATTGACAAGCATCAGTCCATACCCTGTCCACACCTCTCAAGAAAATAACCAAGGATCTGGACTCAATGGGAGGACAGGCCTCCACACCTTGGGATGAGAATGGAAGG
The DNA here is from genome assembly GCA_963574355.1 of Loris lydekkerianus. Lineage (NCBI taxonomy): Eukaryota > Metazoa > Chordata > Mammalia > Primates > Lorisidae > Loris > Loris lydekkerianus. The sequence continues at coordinate 18,045 of CAUYPK010164942.1, read as the reverse complement.
GATTGCTGTGAGTTCAGAATAGCAGGTAGAGAATATATACAGTTTTATGCCCACAGGAAAGTGCCATGGCACCATAGTAGTGGAAGAAGGTCCAGTTTTTAGAGGGTCTCTCCATGGGATAAAATGGGAGGACTTCCGAACTCTGCTTGGTTGTTTGTATGGAGTACTGCAAGCCATTCTCATGGAGGAGGGGACTCACATCTGCTTGGCTATAGATTTTGTACCTTTTGTTTGTATCCTTGAGGTTTGCAGCTCACCTCATCAAGGTTCTTCAACATTCTCTCTTGGCTCAGCTCCAACCCACAGGCTTACTTGCTAAACTTCTGTCCAATAACTCTCCTTCTGGATGGGAGCCTGTGTGGAAAGCTGGCTCCAGTCAGCCATTTTCCCTTGGCCAATAAGAGGCTCTTCTAATCTCAAGGGTAACTCTGAAGGTAAAAGCCCATTCCTCTCCAGACTTGGGAATTGATGGCCATATCTCTATACCCACTTCTAGACCAGCCCTGGGATGTGGTATATCTTGGCAAATATGTCCATCTTGGACAACACAATGCCTGAAGCTCAGGTCATACCAGAAGGTGCTGATGGCTGAAAACTGGTAACTGACTGCTGTCCCAGCAGCTGAAGCACCAAGTCTATCCTGGAAGGGTGTTCAGGGAAGCTCACCTGCATGTCTATGCATGTTTCTTTAGTGATCCCTTGGCTAGGAATGCAACTCTAGGATGACAGCTATTTTATCTTAGTGCTTGCTGTGGCTTTCACTTGTTAGCATATACTAGTGTGCTTTGAAAGTACTTGGTATCCCTGCAGAGGCATCTGTTCTTCTGCCAGTTATTAAGATCTGTGTCTCATTCTTCTGAAGCTTTACAGTGATGTGTACAGGTGTGCTTCCTTCAATTATGGACTTATGTCTTTCCTTTTTTCTTTTCTTCTTTTTTTTTTTTTTTTTTTTGAGACAGAGTCTCACTTTTTCACCCTCAGTAGAGTGCCATGGCATTGTAGCTCACAGCAACTTCAAAATCCTGGGCTTAAGTCATCCTCTCCCCTCAGCCTCTGGAATAGCTGGGACTATAAGCACATGGCCCAATGCTCCACTAATTTTTTGAGACGGGGTCTTGCTCTTTCTCAAGCAGGTCTCGAACCCTTGAGCTCAGCACAATCCTCCCCCCTCGGCCTCCAAAATGCTGGATTGACAGGCATGAGCCAATGCACCCAGCCCATGTCTTTCCTTAATTCTTGAAAATTACTAGCCATTTCCTTTTTATTTATGTTTTTCCACAATGTGCTCAATTTTTACTATTTGGAGATGAGTATTTTACATCATTTCTGGGCATTCCAGATGTCTCTTTGCCCCTTTTTCATCCTTTCTGTTTATGATATGATATGATTATATCCTTTCTTATTATGGAGGCATTCTCCATAATCTCTTTACACCATCCCCTGTGATATCAAATTTACATTCACCTTTACCTTAAACCTTGAAGTAACTCATGCTCCAGCAATTTTGTATGACAAGAAATTTTATCTCACTCCTTGTTAGCCATTTCTTTAGCCATAACATTCTATGTTTCTTATGGCATTTTCTAGCCTTTCATATTCTCACCTTTTTATAAGCTGTTATTGGCAGTTTGTATATCATAAGAAGTCTTTTGAGGTCTATATGGTGGTACACTGATTGTCCTCAGGGTAGCTTTGTTTTAATTTTTCTGGATGATGAGCATGTTTGCTGGGTGTTATCTGTGGGAATATTTTTAAAGCCTTGATGGAGGTTAAACCCTTCCAAAAGGGACTTGACTTGCATTCACCCATGTCTCACTTGAGTTACATTATTGAATAAATAATTTTTTCCTGATAGTATGAACCCCAAAGAACATAAGAGCAGTCTTGTGATTACATATACTCAGGGACTCTTTACTTTCTCACTCAATGTCAATGGCAGGAGAGGGAATTTTCCTTGGTCCATTTTTCTCAGAATCAAACAGCACAGCTTTTCAATGAATGTGTGGATATTCAATGACCTAGAGTTATATAAAGTTATCTGTTGTCTACATGGTTCTGTCTCTTTTGAAACACTGATGATAATTTAAAATAACATTTATTATAATTTTATCACATGTTTTTTATGATTGGAATTGTAAAATGTTCAAATTTTCTATTCAAAATGTACATTAAATAAAAGGGGACGAGTTGCCCAAAAAGTGTAAGCCACAAAAACATACATTGTGGAAAAGATTCCCCATTCTATTGAATAAATGGTCCTGCGAAAAGTGTATAACCACAGGTAGAAGACAGAAACAGGATCCATGCCTCTTACCACTCATAAAAAATTAACCCATCATGAACAGCAGACCCAAACTTAAAGCATTAAACTATAAGAATTCTAGAAGAATATATTGGAAAAAAACTCTTAAAGACATCAGCCTGGCCAAAAATCTATGAAGAAGACTCCAAGCACAACCATGGCAACTGCAAAAATAAGCAAATGGGACAGAATCAAATAAAAATGCTTCTGCACAGCCAAGGAAACAATCATTCAAGTGAACAGACAATCTATAGAATGGGGGAAAATAATTATGTGCTACCCTATCCAATAAAGGTATGATAACCAGGATCTACAAAGAATTCGTGCATATCAACATTTTAAAAAAATCAAACAACCCTGTCAAAAAGTGAGCAAAAGGCAAGAACAGAAAGTTTTCTGGTGAAGATACACCAATGGCCAACATACATATAAAAACAAAGCTCAGTATCTTTAATTATCAGGGAAATGTGAATCAAAACCACAATGAGATGTCCATTAGCTCTAGTGAGATCAGCTTTTATTAAAAAGTCACAAATCAAAAAAATGCTGACATGGATGTTTAGAGAAAGGTACACTTGCACACTATAGGTGGAACTTCAAATTGTCAGTCCCATTAGGTTGGACTTCAAACTAGTACAGCCTCCATGGAATGTGGTGTGAGATACCGCAAAGAACTCAAAGTAGACCCATCAATCTCACTACTGAGTATGTACTCAAAGGAAAGTAAAGACATTTTCTAAAAACTACACCTCCAGGGCCAACTCCTGTGGCTCAAAGGGGTAGGGCGCCGGCCCCATATGCCAGAGGTGATGGGTTTGAACCCAGCTCTGGCCAAAAAACAAAACAAACAGAAAAACAAACAAAAAAACTACACCTGCACTCAAATGTTTATGGCAACACAATTCCCAATTTTAAACATGTGTAAACAACCCAAGGCCAAGTGCCCATCAATACATGAGTGGACTAATGCAATATGGTACAGGTATACCACAGAGTACTACTAAGCCATAAAAAGAATGGTGACCTCTTGTATTATCCTGGATGGAACTGGAGACTATTCTTCAAAGTGAAATACCAGGAGAATGCAAATATAAACACCACATGGACTCGCTTTTACATTGGAACTAATTGATCAACACTTATGGGCACATATGGAAATGACACTCATCAAAAATCAAGTATGTGGGAGGTGGGAGGATGGGATGGCCAGGGATGTCGCTGCCCCTTTCAATAAACTTGGCCTGAACTTCTCTACTCCTGGTCTTGCCTCTACCATCACCGTGATAGCTTTCATATGGTGCCAAACACCCAGGACTGGTGTCTGACTGGCACCTGGCTGGCAGCCTAGCCTAATCTAGCTGATGGCCTCCTTAGCTACCCCAGTAACTTTGGAGCCTGGTCCCAACCTTGCCTAGACTCACCTTTGAACCCTCTTGTTGAAGAATTCCAGAGGATTTCACCCCAAGTGCCATTGAAGGGTAAGGAGGGCCTGAAACACCTTCAAACAGAACCTCACTCAGCTTGCCCTTGGCTCTGTGCCTTTATACCCTCACATCCACCTAACTTCTTTGTTTCTTTGTTTATGCCTAACCAGGGTTATTTTCCATTGGTTACAGTTCTGTACTATCTTCTAGAGTCTCGGGAACCTAAAATCATTTCATTCTTGGCTTCAGGCCCAGCACTAGGCCCTAGTTCACCCTACTAAAACTTTGAAGGGCCTAGAAACTCACAAGCATAACTTTCAGATGTGGCCTCCATAGTCTTTTAGTATCTGAGATATGGAAAGGATAGAGAACGAGAGAAAACGGGACTGACAGCAACCCCAATACCAAAAAAGGGTTTTTTTTTTTTGTTGTTTGTTTTTCTAAGTCATATACACATAGATCATATATACATTAATGCGTTTATGGGGTACAATATGCTGTTTTTATATACAATTTGGAATGCTTAGATCAAACTAGGGAATATAGGGTTTCACCTCATTTACTTAATTATTGTATTAAAACATTTATATATTATACTTAGTAGATTTGACATGTACCCTTGAAATATGCACCATAGGTGTGGTTCCACCGTTTAACCTCCCTCCATCAAACCTCTCCCCTCCCCTCCCATTCTCCTCCTCTTACCTCCCACTGTTTGTTTGTTGTATGTTTTGAGACTGGGTCTCACTTTGTTGCCTTTGGTAGAGTGCTATCACATCACAGCTCACAGCAACCGCAAACTCTGGGGTTTAAGCGATTCTTCTGTTTCAACCTCCCAAGTACCTGGAACTCCAGGTGCCCCCCAAAATGCCTGGCAATTTTTTTAAAGATGAGGTCTTGCTCTGTCTCAGGCTCTTCTGGAACTCCTAAACTCAGGCAATCCACCTGCATTGGCCTAATGGACTTCTAGGATTATAGGAGTAAGCCATTGAGCCTGGCCCAGAATAGTTTTGTAATAATGACTGTCACTTTAAAACTTTTCCAGAGATAGTTACTCAAAAGAACATGCATGAACATCATGCCCTTGGACAAAACTGATCCCTGTGCTCCCCACATCTGGAAGAAAATGCTCCAAGAAGCAACATTTGCTGAAACTCCAGAACCATGTCCTGTCAGCAAAAGTGAAATGCACTAGGAGGAAGATTATAATTACTTTAGAACAGGAGATTACATTCCCATTCTGGAACTAGTGGCACCATAAAGTGGCATCCTCCATACCCATGAACCCACGGGAATAGTTTCCATCTAACTGACATGTCTGACTTGAAACTGGGCTCCTCTTTGACACACCAGGGTGGCCTAAGGTAACTTACTCTCTAATACATGTATGCAAATTAATTCTAATAAATACTGGAGTTGTGTTATCTATTCTTTCATAACGGTAAACATGTCTATGTTTCTATCCTATTTCCATCATTCAAATGAAAAAAAAAAAATGCAATCCCCCTTTAAATAGTCCACAGTGTCTCAGTTCTCTGGAAGATAAAGTTATCTTACTCACCCTTGTATTACTTTCCAATTGTCCCCCTCACCCTAACCAACAGAGCGCTTTAAATCTACTCACCACGGGGGAAGAGGTTCTTTTACCTTTTTACAGGACACCTGCTATTTCTAAACAAGTCTAGTCTGGTCTGAGAGGACATCACCTGGCCCTGGGAACCAGCTATCCATCTTCGATCTCAAAATGAGAGATTATGTTTTGACAGCCCATGGGGATGCTGGATCTCACCTCTCTTGGGCCCCCTCTCTGGAATCCTTCAGTTATTAACGAATGTCCCTTGTGTCATCCAATACCTGTCTTCATTAATTCAAGATGGGGGAAAAATTGTCAACTGCAATTGCAAAGCAATTTGTACCACTCCAAAATCTTCTCCCAATCACTCCCAAATGCACATAGTCTTACCCACAACTGACTTATTCCACTGAGTACAACCATGATGCTATTCAGGCAGCAGCAATTTCAGAAGACTGACCATTGTCACCATCACCACTTAACAAGAGTCTGAAATGTTGGGGAGCCTAATGTGGCCTCACAGGGACAGTCCTCCCTCCTCTTCTTCCCTGTCTGTTCAGAGACAAAGAACACAAAACACCTATGTATCCCCAGCCTGTGAAAAAATTCACACCCAAGGTCTATAACCTACCAAAACCCTTGGGGCAAGCTGTGGAAATTGCCCACCTCGTGTGGTGCCATATAAAGGGGTCTCTAACTGCCTGTGGGGGCAGAAGCCATCTTTGCCATGCCAGTGGGGCCCTATCCAAAAACCTGGCCTAAACTTTTCCCCTCCCACTCTCCTCTCTGGGTGTCACCAGGACATGTTTCAGTTTTTATGTTGGGGGGGGGTTGGGTTTTTTTTATTGGAAGTGATTTAAGGATATTAACTCAAAGAATGTATGGACATGTGCCCTGCCTATTGATTCCAAATATGAGAAGTATTCAATTACTGAAATTGCAAGTAGGATCTGTGCATCCTAAATTTTAGATAGGATTGTTAGGAAGTTTTATTGTGTGCTTTCCTCACTGGCTTTATTATTTATAGAACAGGGCCTATTGCTGCCATTTCTGTGGAGCCTATGGATTTGTCATTTCCCCTTATTCACATTCACTGAAGAATGTGATCAAACCTGGAGACAGGAGCTGGACAGCCAGGGCCTTTTTCTCTTTCTCTTGAGACCGAGTACTGACGCAGGTGGAAACTGGGTCCGTTTATATCTAGGAGCACTCTGTTGCCATGTCAGAGTCTTACTTCTCCAATGTGGCTTGCCTCAAAATAATAGGGGACACAGGGTAGGAACAGTATGGCCCAAAATGTTACCACAAGAATTCCTCTGGTGTAATGGAATTGGGTCACAGTAGACAGTGTTTATGAGTCCTATTCAAATTTGTTAGACTTTACATTTCAGAAATGGTTTTTCAAATGCTCATAGTGTACCATCAATTAGCTCCTGGGTTCAGATGATCCTTTTCCATGGGGACGATATTTATACCTTTGTCAGAATCAAGCTATAGGAAGTGTACAGGATAGTAGAAGCCATTGCAATTGGTGGATATGGTACTCTGACCAAGGGGATGATTCAATCATGTTAAAGGCCATAAGGCTCTATGACAGGCTCCCTGTGTGGTGCCATCCAATCAGATGGCAAACTGTCCCTTATTGTGGGGCAACACAGTGAGTACAAAACTGTCCTCAGTGGCCCAAAGTCACTACCTTATGTTCTCCCCAGTGCCAGTAAGCTGCTCCTCCCTGCTGAGATTTCCTCTGACATGTCCTTTGAACAAGCCACCTGCCCCAGAACTAAGGAGCCTCAAAAGGCCAAGTTATTGACAACACAGAAACAGCCAAGGTGCCACAGTTGACACTCCAGCTGAAGAGGGAACAGTTTCACCACCTACTTCCCCAGAATCATGTAGTCACTCTTCCAGGACTTCAACCTGTCCCTGGAGGCCATGAGAGTCAATGATTCCTTCGTTCTTGACATCTTTGAGCAATGGTCCAGGAGGCTAGACACCTGGCCCGCCACACCAAGCGCTCGACCATCCACACCAGAGAGATTTGAACCACAATGAGGCTGATGCTGCCTGGGGAAATCAGAAAATTCACCGTGTCCCATGCCACCAAGGCCTTCTTCCAGAGTCACCTCAGGACTGCCTGAGCGCTGAAATCTAAAGCCTCTTTACAGAGCCACCCACGGTTCCCCCAAAACAGCTGTTGCTCACCAAGAGGCAGCTGCTGGATTTGGGGGGCAGGTAGCAGTTGGCTTCCTCCTGATTTGTGGGGTGCTGGGCATGTAATATCCTACTGATGTTTTCGATAACTAAAGCTTGTCAATTCTAACATACTTGTAATGCAACTTACTCCAAGGAAAATTGCTGGATTTCCCATAATTTTGTTGTATTTCATCTCTTTCCTAAATGGTCACTTCAACTGGACATCCTTTGTGGGAATATTTTCATTGTAATAGTCTCTGTCTTTTTTACTCTCATTCTCTTTTAAGAATGTGATGCAACTTACCAGTTCATTGTATGGGAACTGATACCATCCAGAAGCCAGATGAAAAAAGAAAAGTATAAAAGAAAGAAAAACATATTCATGCCTGGTGATGAGTACCTGTACTCTCAGCTGATTGGCAGATTGAGGCAGGAGGATCTCTTTAGCCCAGGGGTCTGAGGTTGCAGTAAGCTATGAGGCCACTGTGCTCCAGTCTGAAATGTTGTTACTAATTAAATAAAGAAATAATTAATCCAGATGGAACACCTACTAGGCCAGGTGTTTACATTTTTCACATATCAAAAACAATACTAGTCACCACTCTGCTGTTTCAGAAAAAAAAATATTTGGACCATAAATTTGTAATTTCTATGTCTTGGTGCTCACAGCTCAATGGATAGGGCACCAGCCACATACACAGGAGCTGGCAGGTTCAAACTCAGCTTGGGCCTGCCAAAACGATAATGACAATTACAACAACAAAAAAGAAAATAACTTGGCGTTGAGGTGGGTGCCAGTGGTCCCAGCTGCTTGGGAGGCTGAGGCAGGACAATTGCTTGAGCCTAGGAGTTTGAAGTTGCTGTGAGCAGTGACATCTTTTGGCATTCTGCAGAGAGTGACATATTGAGACTCTGTCTAAAAAAAAAGAAAGAAAGAAAGAAAAGGAATTGTAATTATTATGTTAACATTATGTAATACATTTTTATGGTATTAAAATGATTTCACTAAAATTTGTGTTGTAATAAATTTTAAGGTAAACATTGGTGTATTCAACTTATATAAAAGCTCTTTGGGTTCCTATTAATATATAGAAATGTAGAAGTTCTCCTGAGACCAAACTGGTGCACATGCTTACACATTTGTAATGCTGACAGATCAATTGAAAATATTTATTCCCAGAGGCAGAACATGATGGCAGATGGGATGGAAGTTTAGCTCAACTCTCCCACATCAGGTGAGAGTGAGGGGGCTAGATTTTTTCCTACATGGAGTGTTAATGTAGACAGGCAGTTAAGGGTGTACAGCAAAGTGGTGGCTTGCTGGAGTTGAAGAGTAACCCAGAGCTATGGAGTCTGCTAGAGAAATTTCTCTGCCATTGTTGAAGCAGAGCCAGCGGCCAGAGGCAGGCAGCAACCAACCTTTCCCCCACAGAGGACTACAATTCACAGTTTGTGGGGGGAAACTAGGTGTTTTGTAGAAAGTTTGGTGAAGTATGGACACCTGAACAGAATTGTGTGACCAGAAAGGGGTGCCATTTGGAGAGGCAGGGGTTAGGCAGCCAGATAGAAAATTAAGGGGAAAGGATTCCACCTAGGAAACAGATACATTTTGAAATTTTGGAAATGGTGACTACCACAGGCACCTTTTCCCACGGGCCAGGTGTGGCGATTTGAATTTCACCTGTAGGCAGCCATCCTGCACCCAAAACTGCTCCAGGATACCGCGCACTTCACAGGAACTATTCCAGGGACATTTTGTGAAATCTGACTGTGAACATTTTTTTTTTTTTTTTTTTTTTTTTTTTGAGATTGGTGAAATCAACAATTTGGCAGCTTCTAGGAGGCTGAACGTGATGGTGGAAGGTACAGAAGTTTAGCTCAGGTCTCCAAGAACAGCAGGAGTTAATAAATGTGCTGGATCATTCCTGGCAGTGAATATTGGTGTAGACTGGCAGTCTGGGGTGTGCAGCAAACTGGTGGATTGCTGGACTCAAAGTGTAATCCCAATCTAGAGACTGAAAATTCTCGGTGTCGCTGCTGAAGTGGCGGGTGCCAGCGGCAACCAGCCCCTCCCCCACAGAAGATTACAATTCCCAATTCACGGGGATACTAAGAGTCAAGTGGAAAAATTGGTGAAGGGTGGACTCCAGCCCCGAATTTGGAGGTCATGTAGGGGTATCGTCTGGAACAGGACAGCCAGGCTAGGTGGCCAGTCAGGAAGCAGACATATTTTGAAATTTCAGAAATGACAACTGCCATAAGCAACTTTTCCTACAGGCCAGGTGCGGTGATTTGATTCTCACCTGCAGGCAGCCATCCTGCACCCAAAGCTGGTCCAGGATACCCCACACTTCACTGGAACTGTTGTAGAGAGAGTTTGTGAAACCGGCCTGTGAAGATTCTTTATGTAATCAGTGGCATCAACATCTCCGCTGGGTCTGAGTGCCAAGCGGGTAGCCAGGCAACCATCAAAAAAGCAGTGTAATCCGCGAATCAGGTATAAGCCTGGGAACCACTCATGGTGCCACTCAGTGTCCAGAACGTATATTGCAATATAAATATGTTCCTACTAAAGTGCATTCCTATATCATAGGTATAGTCGTAAGTTATATATATATATATATATATATATATATATATATATATATATATGAATAATATTTTTGTTATTCCTGCCTTTTTTTTTCTCTTTTTTCATCCTTTTCTTGTAGGAGGTATTGTTAACTTTTTCTATTAATGCTATTTTTTTCTCTCTTTCTCTTCTTCCCTTCTTATGGTTGCTGAGAGTGATTATATTAGACTATTAGAGGTTTTTTTTCTTTTTTTTACTTATTTTATAATTATTATCAATTTTGTTGTTGTTGTCTATTCATTTGTTTGTTTCTGATTGTCTGTGCATCTGTGTGCTTGTGTGTCTAGTAGCTTTTTTGTCTGTTTATTGGCTCATTTGGTTTCAACGTGTTTTGTGTTTTGCTAAATCCTCAAGTTGGCTACTCTTTCTAACTCTAATTTTTGTATTCAATAAGAACAAGTAGGAATGGTGGATGATGGCTGACTGGAGCAGCTTTCAACAGAAGTTCCAGTCCAGAAGGAGAGATAACAGCCAGAAAGAACTCAACAAAGCTGAAGGAGGGGACCTGAGCTGACAGAAGAGATAGATAATTGCACGTCTTCCCTGCTGAGGCAAGCTAGAGCTCCAAAGGAATAAATTTCAGGTACAGAATTTATCCCAAAAAGGACGTGTGTTTGTCCCCTCCCCCAAGAGAGTGGCTTGCTTGCTGTGGGATCTCTACTACTGAGTGATGAAATGAAGTTCTCTTCCCTCACCCCACCAGAGAGAATTGCTGGAAGCTGGGACTTCTTATCCAGAGAGCCCCTACTGTGAGTCCAGTAATTCCCTTTTCTGGAAGGAAGTTTGCAAAAACATTTTCCCTGCCACATTGAACTTCCAGTCTACCCTTCCCTCCTGGCCTGGCAGTCTAGAAGTTGAACCCCTGCAGAGACCATAATGTCTGCACTTCTTGGCTAGGACTGGGCATTGCATAGATGGAGGCAGTGTAGCTATGTTGTATCTGTAAATCCAGTAACAGTACAGAAAGACAGAGGGAAAGGTGACTGTTCTATGATAAAGTGTATCTCAGCAGCGGGTGGAGGCTTTGGTCTCTGTGCTATGGGTGGAGACTTGGGAACTGCTGAGGTGCACAAACCCAAGTGGAGACACCTCCCACCCAACATTAGCATTAATAGAGCAATCCTATTGGGGTCTAATTTTGGAGAGTCACCTCCCCAACTCTGTGGTCTGCCAGAGGGAATCAAACCTCACCCTAGAGGGATAGCAGAGCTGCAGAACAGCAGCAACAGAGGTGCGGTGGCTGAGGGATAAATTATTTTGCTGTTTGGATAGCCTCAGGATTAGATTGAGCTCAGGTTGAAAATTCTCAAGCTGCCATTGAGCACCTGAGGAAAGCAGGCTTCACTTTCCCCTGCTGAAGGGTGGCAGAGGGTGGTAACTGTGAGGAGGAGGCATTGACTTTACCTTGACTCTGGCAGGCACATAGCTCTGGCACATTTGCTTATTGGACAGAACTGGGCTACAGAGACTGGATTAATAGAGACTGCAGGCGGGGCTACCAGTGACTGTGGTTACTAGAGTCTGGTGGTGAAGTGTGAGCAAGGTGGGGAAAGATGCATCAACCCCTTTGCTCCAAACCTTCTACTGGATGGGCCTTTCTCACTCCTTGGAACACCAGAGGTGCTCAAGCCACACTTCAGCTACCAGTAGACTCCTAATACCCAGTTGCTGGAGACTTTTTGAACTCTCCAGCTAGAGAGTGGGTGCTGATTGGGACAATTGGTTTGGAACTCTTGAACTTGACAAATCACCTGAGGAACCTCCAAGGTAGTATCCTGGTTTTGTTGTAGTGGGAAGTTTTGATTTTCCTCTTCCAGGTATTAGCTGTGTGGGACAGGATGTCCTAGTTACTTGTATTTCTCCAAAGCTGAGACTTCAACCCAGAGTTACTGATTCAGTAGGATTGGACAGAGATCATCTGAATACAACCACCTACCCCCACTACACCAAGCAGGCCTTGAGAGTCACAGACTTTAGTACTATACAGGTCCTTTGCAAAATTGTAGAAAAAAAGCTGCAGTCACCAGTTCCAGTTCTTTGGTGAAGAGCTTGTCAACCACAACCCCAGAAGTCTCCAATCCAATTTCACCTTACCTGCTCATCTAGCTAAACAGTGAAAAACAACCGTGGTACTGAATCAGTAAAAACACTCTGGCATCATGAATAATCAGAACAGTTCAACTCCACCAAGGAATGACAAACCAGCCAAACCAGAGGATCCCATTCAAAACAGATGATTGAGATGTCAGAAATCAAATTTAGAATTTGGATGGCAAATAAGATCAACAGAATAGAAGTAAAGTTGGAATTAGAAGTTCTTGGAACAATTCAAAAGATGTCTCAAGAATTCAATGAATTCAAAGACAAAATCACCAAAGATTTAGATACATTGAGAAAGAAGTTGCAGCCCTCCAAGATCTGAGAAATACAATAGAATCCCTCAGTAACAGAATGGAGCAGGCAGAAGAAAGAATTTCTGACGTCAAAGACAAAGCTTTTGAACGCTCCCAAGTACTCAAGGAGGAAGAGAAATGGAGAGCAAAAATGGATCATTCTCTCAGAGAGCTCTGGGATAATTTAAATAAAACTAATATTCGCCTTACAGGAATTCCTGAAGACAACAAGGTTGCTTTGAATGACACAGAGGCTCTGCTTCACAAGATAATGAAGGACAACTTCCCAGACATGCCAGGAGATTCTGAAACGTTTGAGAACCCCAGTACAATGCAATCCGAATAAGTCATCTCCAAGGCACATTATAATTAACTTTGCCAAAGTTAATATGAAGAAGAAAATTCTGAGAGCAGCCAGACTTAAGAAAACCATAACCTACAAAGGGAAGAAGATTAGAATGACTGCAGATATCTCTGCTTAAACCTTTCAAGCTAGAAGAGGATGGTCATCTACCTTCAACCTCCTAAACCAAAACAATTTTCAAACCAGGATCCTGTATCCAGCAAAACTGAGTTTCATTTATGAAGGAGTAATTAAATACTTTAATGATATTCACATGCTGAAGAAATTTGCAATAACTAAATCATCTCTCCAGAATATTCTCAGGCCCATCCTCCACAATGACCACCACAGTGCTCTACCACCCAAGTAAACTCACCCAGAAAATTTTGATCAAAACCCAACTTCCAGAGTGGTGAAAGGATTAAAAATTTCCACTGGATTGTCAAAAAATTCCACACCCAAAATAATACCAGGCTTATAACTTCTGTCAATTAATGTGAATAGCTTACATTGCCCTGTAAAGAGGCATGGGTTAGCTGACTGGTTACAAAAGCTCATGCCAGATATCTTATACATACAAGAATCTCAACTTACCTTAAAAGATAAATATAGAATCATGGTGAAAGGATGAGCATATGTAATTCAGGCAAATGGCAAATAGAAAAAAGCAGGTGTGGCAATTTTATTCACAAATACAATAGACTTTAAACCAAGAAAAGTAAGGAAAGATAAGGATGGTAACTTCATATTTGTTAAGGGAAACACTCAGCATGATGAGATTTCAATTATTAATATTTATGCACCCAACCAGAATGCTCCTCAATTTATAAGACAGACTCGAACTGAAATGAGCAACTTGATTACCTCCAGCACTATAATAGCCAGAGATTTTAACACCCTTTTGGCTGTGTTGTATAAATCCTCCAGTAAGAAACTAAGCAAAGAAATTTTAGGCTTAAAATTAAGCTTCCAACAATTTTTTTTTTAAACAGACATATACAGAACATTTCATTCTAACAAAACTGAATACTCATTCTTCTCATGAATGCATGGAACATCCTCCAAAACTGATCACATCTTAGGTCACAAGCCTAACCTTAGCAAATTTAAAAGAATATAAATTATTCCTTGCATCTTGTCAGACCATCATGGAATAAAAGTTGAACTCAGTAACAATAGGAACCTGCAAACTCACACAAAGACATGGAAACTAAATAATCTTATGCTAAATGATAGCTGGGTCAGAGATGAGATTAAGAAAGAAATTACCAAATTTTTGGAGCAAAAAAATAATGAAAACATGAACAACCAGAACCTCTGGGATACTGCAAAGGCAGTCCTAAAAGGGAAATGTATAGTGTTGCAAGCCTTCCTCAAGAGAAAGGAAATAGAGGAAGTTAACAACTTGATGGGACCTCTCAAGCAACTGGAAAAGGAAGAAAATTCTAACACCAAACCCAGGCAAAGAAAAGAAATATCCAAAATTAGAGTAGAATTAAATGAAATTGAAAATTAAAGAATTATACAACAGATCAATGAATCAAAAAGTGGATTTTTTGAAAAGGTCAATAAAATAGACCTTTGGTTAACCTAACCAGAAATAAAAGAATAAAATCTCTAATTTCATCAATCAGAAATGACAGAGATGAGATAACCACAGACTTCGCAGAAATGCAAAAAATACTTAATGAATATTGCCAAAAACTCTATTCTCAGAAATATGAAAATCTTCAGGAAATTGACCAATACTTGGAGTCACGCCATCTTCCTAGACTTAGCCAGGAGAAGTGGATATGTTGAACAGACCTATATCTAGTATTGAAATAGCATCAACTATACAAAATCTTCCCAAAAAGAAAAGCCTGAGACCAAATGGTTTCACATCAGAATTTTACTAAAACTTTAAAGAGGAACTAGTACCCATATTACTTAACCTTTTCCAAAATGTAGAAAAAGAAGGAATACTTCCCAACATATTCTATGAAGCAAACATTACCCTGATCCCCAAACCAGGAAAAGACCCAACAAGAAAATTACAGACCAATATCGCTAATGAATATTGATGCAAAAATATTCAATAAGATATTGAAGAATCCAGCAGCACATCAAACAAATTGTACACCATGACCACGTGGGATTTATATCAGTCTCTCAAGGCTGGCTCAATATACATAAATGTATAAATATAATACATTACATAAACAAAATAAAAAACAAAGATCACATGATCCTCTCAATTGATACAGAAAAAGCATTTGATAATGTCCAACATCCTTTTATGATCAGAACACTTACGAAAATAGGTATAGAAGGAATATTTCTTAACTGATAGAGGTCATCTACAGCAAACCCACCACCAATATTGCATTGGATGGAGTAAAATTGAAATCATTTTTTCTCAGATCAGGAACCAGGCAAGGATGCCCACTCTCTCCACTGCTTTTTAACATTGTAATGGAAGTCTTAAGCATTCCAATTAGGCAAGAGAAGGCAATCAAATGTATCCATATAGGGTCAGAGGAGATCAAACTTTCACTCTTTACAGATGATATGATTGTACACCTGGAAAACCCCAGGGACTCAAGCACAAAACTCATCTCAGGCTACGAAAGCAATACTCACAAATCAGTAGCATTTATATATACCAACAATAGTCAAGCTGAAAAAACAGTCATGAACTCTATTCCCTTTACAGTAATGCCAAAGAAAATGAAAGATTTGGGAGTGTACCTAACAAGTGACGCAAAAGATCTCTATAAAGAGAACTATGAAACTTTGAGAAAAGAAATAGCTGGATGGATTAAAGATGGCAGCTGAGTAACAGCTTCCCTGCAACAGAGCACGGTGAGTCTGGGGAGATAAGACTCCAGGAATCTCTGGCTGGTGGGATCTTCCTATAATCATCCCTTTGAGGATACAGGGAGTCAGCAAGGGACTTCTGGATCCCAAGAGGAGGACAAAAAACAGTGGAAAACTGGCAAGCAGTTGCATGTGTTAGATCAACCTAATCCTGCCGGCAACCGTAAGTACAAGCAGCAGTGAGACTGCAAACTGGAAAGGCCTTACCTATGAACTGTTTTGGTGTTTTTGTACTTGGCACTCAGTTGAAGTGCCTTGGGGAGAGCTTGAGTAGGACTGCAGAGAACTTTGGGCATTGTCTGGGGCCCCAGACTGAGCCACTGAGCTGGGCACAGGAAGCCATTGTGAGAGAACTGCCCCGGCAAGCTCTGCCCTCAGGGTCCCAGAGCAAGGATTGGGCAGGACCTAGTAACCTAGTGACTGAGCAGCCTAAAGGCAGAGACTGAGCTACCTTACAGCCTTAATCCTTAGGGGCAGAGTGAGCCAGTTTTGGCACACTGGAGCCCCAGGTTGTTGCTCTGGGTAGAGTGCTGTGATGTCACAGCTCATAGCAACCTCAAACTCCTGGGCTTGGCGCTGCCTGGACCTCCATAAGAGCTGTGCCATGACCCCAAACCTGCAACCTATGCTCACCTGGCCTCCACATGCCCTGCCCAGGAACTGCAGAAGCCGTGCAACCCTACGTCATTCCTCCTGTGTCCTCCCAGCCTCCACACTAGCCCACTCCTCTGGCCAGAAACTCTGGAAGACGTGCACCCTCTAGAGCCCTTCCTGCCTCTGTGCAGAGCCCTTTTCCTGGCCAGAGGCCACTGGAGCCCTTGGGCTTTCTGTGCCAAAGTCACTGGGCACCGGGTACTCCCAGAACCATATGGACCACCTCCTGCCATGTTGCTGGATCCAGGTGTGTCACACACCAGAGCTGCTTCCACAACCAGAACTCCCCAGCTGGAGCAGCCCCAGAGGAACTACACAAGGTCACTCCCTACAAAGATCCAGCAACAATAGAGTGACCCCGCTGGAGTAAATTCTTGGAGAGACACCTCCCCAACTCTGAGAACGGCCAGAAGCAATGGTGAAAAACAATTAGGAGGCAAAATCAACAGAAAAAATCTGGTAATATGAATAATCAGAGTAGAACAACTCCCCCAAAAATCAATGTGGCAGACACAGCACAAGATCCCATGCACAAACAAATAGCTGAGATGTCAGAAATTAATTCAGAATCTGGATAGCAAATAACATCGAATTAGAACTCCAAGAAGTAACCCAAAATATAACTCAAAATTCAACAAATTCAAAGACCGATAGACCAAGGATTTTGACACATTGAGACAAGAGGTTGCATCCCTCAAAGATCTGAGAAACACGATAGAATCCCTCAGTAACAGAATGGAGCAGGCAAAACAAAGGATTTATGACATTGAAAAGAAAGTTTTAGAATGCTCCCAAACTCTCAAAGACGAAGAGAAATGGATGACAAAAACAGATCACTCTCTAAGAGAGCTCTTGGATAATTCAAAGGAAACCAATATTTATCTTACAGGGATCCCCGAAAGAGACGAAGTGGCTTCACAAGGCACAGAGTCTCTTCTCCATGAGATTATGAAGGAGAACTTTCCAGACATGCCAAGAGATTCTGAAATTCAGATAGCAGACAGCTTCAGAACTCCAGCATGACTCAACCCAAATAAGACATCCCTCATACACATCATAATCAATTTCACTAAAGTTAATATGAAGGAAAAAATTCTGAAAGCTGCCAGACGAAAGAAAACCATTACCTACAAGGCGAAGACAATTAGAATAACTGCAGAACTCTGCTTAAACCTTTCAAGCTAAAAGAGGATGATCATCTCCTAAAACAAAATAAGTTTCAACCCAGGATCCTGTACCCAGCTAAACTGAGTTTCATTTATGACATAGAAATTAAATACTTCAATGACATTCACATGTTGAAGAAATTTGCCATAACTAAACCAGCTCTCCAGGATATTCTCAGACCTATCTTCAATAAAGACCAGCATAATCCTCCACCACAAAAGTAAACCCACCCAAAAAATTTTGATCAAACTCCAACTTCCACAGACACAAAAGGATTAAAAATGTCCACTGGACTCTCAAAAGGCTTATCAATACTCTCAATTAATGTGAATGGTTTAAATTGTCCTCTAAAGAGGCATAGGTTGAATGACTGGATACAAAAACTCAAGCCAGATATCTGCTGCATCCAAGAATTGCATCTTACATTAAAAGACAAATATAGACTCAAGGTGAAGGGATGGGCATCTATATTCCTGGCAAATGGAAAGCAGAAAAAAGCAGG
>CAUYPK010164938.1:0-23638 GCA_963574355.1 Loris lydekkerianus | reverse complement strand
TGAGGCAGCTTTTACTGACCATGTCTTAAAAAGACCTGGATGGAAGTGGAAGACTTTATTCATAGTAAAGCATCACAAGAATGGAGAAGCATGAATCCTGTGTACTCAATTTTGATATGAGGACAATTAACGACAATTAAGGTCATGGGGGGGGGAGGAAAAGCAGAGAGAGGGAAGGAAGGAGGGGGGTGGGGCCTTGGTATGTGCCACACCTTCTGGGGGCAAGACATGATTGCAAGAGGGACTTTGCCTAACAAATGCAATCAGTGTAACCTGGCTTATTGTACCCTCAATGAATCCCCAACAATAAAAAATAAAAATAAAAAGTCATGTTCCCGACAATCGCTTTTACCCTCCTCAGCTGCTTTATTTTGTCCTTAAAGTAACTAATGTTGCCTGACAAATTCAGTTGCAATTTTGTGCCGCCACTAAAACAAAGTTCCTTTTAATCAATGACTTTGTCTAATTCACCCTTTCCTGTTCAGATAGAAGATTTTTCCTGTGTAATAGGGGTTCCATATGTCTCAATTCTTGGAACTTTGCTTCTTCTTAAGTATAAAGAAAATAAACACAGCCTGTGAGTACCGAGTACCCCTCACCGTTCCCAGGCAACCCATATGTGGCCCTCACTGACTTCACTCATACTGTCCCCTCTTACTAGGAAACCTCTCCCTTTCTTTTCCAGTCTTATTTGGTTTCAGTTTAAGAAAGTGAAAGAATGCTGTCCTGAGTTTTCAAAACTCTTGGACCACTCACACTCATCCTGCGAGACCTCGTAAAAATGACCCCTTTTCTGTGATACCTGAGTTCCCAGGTAGGACAGGTGAGAACTTCTTCTGGGTCCCACAGCATTGCTCAGGTGCAGCCCCTAGAGCTGCCCTGGATGTTTTAGAACTTCTGAATTGCCCACCCATCTGTCTCACCCTCCCCACTGTGAGGCTTTGGGGTCGTGCACAGATTGTGTCTGTAACTCTGGGACAAGTTGAAGTTTTCTTGTTCTTCTGAGATTGGCTTTTTTTTTCTTTTTTTTACTCACCCTCGTCTAACTTTGTGTCTTCTTAGAGTCCAGAGTTCTCTCCCCACCAAGTCTTGCACATTACTCAGGTTGATTTCTGTTCTCTCTTCAGTGTCTGCCATTGTAGCTCAATAACACTGTACCCACACCTATCGTTCAGTTTGTTTGCCCAATGATTTAATAAATTATTGTTAAATAATAATAAAATACATTAATATTAGGTGGCAACAATAATAAATTACTTTTAACAACAAATGATTAAGCTCATCAAATTCTTGAAAAAATATGATGAGGTTAATTAATAATTTAGTAAAGATTTGATGAGGTTAATTAATAATTTAGTAAAGATTTGAGGGGTTCTGAGAAGATCAGAAAGCAACAGATCTCGTTCCAGCAAATCTTCAGTTCATGCCACCTTTCCTGGTCTTCCCATCCCTTTTTTCTCCTTTAAAACTGTACCCAGATTGTCCCCAGAGCTCCCTACCCAGGCTTAGGCTCCATGTGAGCTTAGATGTTTATCCCCATAGCAAGGCTATTCAGAAATGTTCTCAGCAAAGAAAGCTGTCCCTTTAAGAAAAGCTCTCAGACTACCCCAAAATAATTTTTCTTTTCAATCTCAATTACACATCTTACTCATCTTTGTCATGAGATCCAATCAATAATTTGGTAGGTGTTTGAAAAATAGTTGTATTGACTATATTGTCTTAGTTACCTTGGTCCCTGATCAATTTCAGGTTACTTTAGAAGTCTTCTATTTTAGTTACCCTTGGTTGTGATTTGAATGACTTAATTGATTTGTGAGCTATTTTGGTTTTCCTTTCGTCCTTTACAGAATTCCCTTTAGGTCAGAAGAGGAGAAAAGATTGTGTGGAAGTCATCTCTTACTTAGGCAATATTTCTGTGAATTGAGTGAAGTGTTTTTTTCGTTTGTTTGTTTTGTTTTGTTTTTGCGTAAACTGAAACTATGAAAATTAACTTTTCGGTCTCATGATTAGAATCTTAACTTATGGAACTGTATGGTTGGAATGAATGAAAAACCAAAGGTCTTTGTAAACTGGGATATTTCTGAATACTGAAGATACTCTACATTTTAACAAGTGCCTCTTGCCAGCATTTAAAAGAATACGGGCATAACAACACAGTTCCTCTAACACTCTAATTGCAGTCTCAAAACTATTTCACTTAAGAATTTGAGAACAGTAATAAATCTATTTTGTAAAGACTGTATTTTGTAAACCCCAAAGCACTAATAAATGAGAATTGCTCTAGTGATAAGATAAGGTGTTTCATCATAAACAAATACCCACATTTTGTGCAGTAGAGATGGTCTGTTATCCCCTGGGGCAGCTTGACAATATCTGGACTATTTCATTGCTCCTCTGAAATGGAATTTAACCATAAAGTAAAAGGATGTATTTTTGGCCTTTTAATTATCCAGGATTTAAACATAGGTTTGATACAATGGTGAGCCAATCAGAGATGTGTTTGGCCTTCTCAATCCCCTGCAAATCCTTGTCACAGGGCCAGAAACCAGTACCCAAAGTTCCCACAAGCTGCACAAACACTGCCGCTGTGCCTGGGCACAGCCTGCTTCTGCAAAGATTGTGTAAACGTACATCGTGGACATTTTTGGTCGGTAGCAGACAGCAGCATAAAATACATTTAAGTGCTTTACCTCCGTTTTGGTGCGGAGCTTAGCAGAATGACCTGAACTCTGAACTGAAAGGCACAGATCTGCGTTAGAGTTCCAGCCATACGGTTTATTGCATGCACAGCCTTCACCCAATTATTTCTGAGTTCCAGCTGTCAATTTCTTCATCTGTAACGCACCTGATCTGGAATCTGCCTGTTACTAAACTATATATTCCCTAGGGGCTGGTCATGGCTTCTTCTTCTTGCAGATCACACTTACGTCTGGCCCATTGCTCAATAAAGGTTTTTTGAGGAATTAAGATAGATATGCTGTCGGGAATAAAATCAAAGCTTGTGTCTTTGGAATGAGGTCCAAAGAAAATGTAGCGTGATTAATGATTATGATTTTGTTATACATTCTGCGTTACTGAAGATGCATTATTTATTCCACAGTTTGGGCAAACACCCACACCACATTCTATGAGGCTTCCTCTGTGGCAGGGCTGGCTTCATGGCTTCCATCACATTCTCTCTGGCCAGAGGATTTACATTTACCTATTTTGTTCTGTTATGTCAGCCAAAACCGGAGTGACCCTTTATCCCTGTTTGCCAGAGACCTCCACAGTTTACCTACGTTGCTCTGGCACAATTCATTTCATTGGCAAACATTTCTCAATTTGAGTGATAAATCGTGTGATCACCCTATTTAACATAGATAATAATGTCCTATTATATTTTTTATGAAATCCGAAACCAGAGAAATATATACAAAACTTAAACATGTTAAGGCGGGGTCTTTAGATTTTTCTGGTATCATTTGGGTAACTCATCTGTGTACAGCCAACCAGCAGTGCCTACAAAATCAGGAGGTGTCTCTTTTCAGGCCTTAATTTGCTGGCTTAGAACGACTTTCCGCTTGCCTTCGGGCAGTCTAGTCTTCTCCCCAGTCTTCTAATTCTGGAACTTTGGGACATTTTCAGGATCACATTCATTCAGTAAATATTCACAGGACTAGTACAGCTGGCGTGACTTAAGCTCCTGGGTGTGCAACAGTGAGCAAGAATGGACAGTCTGGGCCCTCCTGAAGCTCATCTAAAAGAAGCAGGTATTTCTAACTTCACAAACATAAAGCTGAATCTCTGATGCTGTATCTCATAATGCTTCAAAAAAGAGGTGGAGGTGTAGAGGGCTCTGAGACCCCATAATTCATGGATTTGAGTTGCTCAAGGATGCTCAGGGAAAGTTTTTTTGTGAAAGTCCCAGTTGAGCTGAGATCAGAAAGATAAATCCGAATTACCAGGATGAGGAGATGAGCAGAGGCAGAAGACAGCTTGTGCAAAGGCCCTGGGGTGGAAGGGAGCATGGGCACAAGATTGGAGGGAAAATAGAAAGAAAAGGATTTGCACAAACGCACAGCACAGCTCGCAGACAGGAAAGCCTTGTGGGAAAGGAGGCTTCAGAGGTGGGTCAAAAGGCAGAAAAGAAACTAACAAGTTGTAAGCTAGAAGGGATATGATTAACATTGGACTTGGAAAACATCTCCTGGACCTGAAGTTATGGAGAGTAGACAGAGGCAGGAACAGGGAGATGACAGGAAAAGAGGCAGAATTGGGGGAGTTGAGGGTTTGAGACACCTGCTGTCTTGAAGACTAAATGGAAAGTTGTAGGATGGTTACTACGCCACGTGGAGAGGCATGTGAGAGAGAAGTTTTCACAAGCAGTCAAGGTTTAGCCAATGGTTAAGGCACTGACGATGGAGTCAGACTCAGTGTCCAAGGCATTATGCATATGGAAAAGGAAAACCTGGGAAAGACGCTGGGGAAGAACTTGTTAATCAAAGGTGAGCAGGCAAATGAAAAGCCCCTGAAAAGGACCATGAGAAGAAATGACCAGAGAGGTAAGGGGAAATTCAGAAAATGATGATGGCCTGGGCGGCGCCTGTGGCTCAAGGAGTAGGGCGCCGGACTCATATACCGGAGGTGGTGGGTTCAAACTCAGCCCCGGCCCAAAACTGCAACAACAACAACAAAAATAAAATGATAATGTCCTGATGCAGGGCAAGAGAGACTCATAACAAGGGAGTGGCCAGCAGTATCAAACTCCACAGAGTAAGTTAGCAAAACCTGGAAAGTATTCATTGTATTTGTCAACTAGGAGGTTACTGATTACCTTGGAAATATCAGCTACCATGAGGAACAGGTAAGAAGTGAAGATGTATTTAGATTATTTGGGAGCAAATGATTGAGTACACATTATTTTTTTTTTCCACATTATGTTTTTTAAATAGTTAGAACCTAAAGGGAAAGAGAGAGGGAAACACATCTAAAAGCAGAAGTCGGCTGCATACAAGGATTTTCATTTTTGTTCGTTTAGTTCTGAGCAGGCTTGTATGCAGTGGTGCTCTGATAAATCAGGTTGGGTTTGAGAGGTCACGGAAGCTGTCATTTACAGATGACTATGGTATAAATACTCCCATCACGCCTAAATGACAGCCAATGTCAAGATGAAGTTACTACATGCAAATTTGAGACGAGGTAATCTAGAATCAACTACCAGCTCTAGCACATCACTGAACAGAACCCAGGGGGCTGGGAGAGGTTGAGGGTTTGTGAGAGAAAGGGGCTGGTTAACAGAGCAGATGCAGAGGGAGAAGATTGGTCCAGAAGGAAGGTGGAAAGGTAAGTGATGGATAAAAGAGACTTCTTCTACTGAGTTGGATGGCAGAGTTAGGTTGAAATAAATGCCCAGAAAGGAAAGGAAGTTGAATGAATTCTCACTTCCTGGGCTACTTTACCTGTAAATTAGAACACAGGACACGAGGGCTTTGCTGAGAGTGAGGAAGTGCTGGCTGGTACACGAGGCTGGATGAGAAGGAACAGTGAAGGTTTTTAGAAAAAGGAGATATGGAAGGGCAGTTGGACAGTGGTGAGGCCCCTTTGGTGTTGAGACCAGAGCTTTATACCAGCAGCACTCTGCAAAGTCGCACGGATTGATCTAGAACTTAGCAGCACAAATATATAGGACCACAGAAATAAAATGATGGCATTGTTCTTGGGTTGAAATATTGCAGAACAATGTGGAGGGATGACAAGAATTCAGTGGAGCAGCGGGTATTGCCAAGAGCACATTTGAAGAGACGGGCTGTGATATCTAGTTTTGAAAGAGAGAAGAAAATGGAGCCAAAAGGAGTTTTCAGAAATAAGGAAGGTGCTACTTTTAAAAGATTTGAGGTCTGGATGAAGTGGTAGAAATAAGCTGAGAAAGCTGATCAGATACGAGGTGATAGTTAAATACCACCAAGTGAACAGGTGCAGAGGTATTAGAGTTTGAGGCGGCCGTGAATGTGACGCCGTGCTCTAGCTCAGTGGCAGTGATCTGTGTTTTACTCCAGCACTTCATCAAGCCATCTCATTGCGCGGCGTGTCCGTTTATAGACAGTAGCATAAGATGCAGAGGGGTAGGAAAGTTGAGTTTTCTTTCTTTCTATTTTATGGAAAACATGATTTTGTTCACTGACAAGTAAATGGCATAGGTGTACGGAAAGAATACCAACCACCATATTATTTTGCCAAAATCGTCATGTGACAGTATCAAAAAGTGCCAAGAAAGATGACAGGGTGTTATAACATCCCTTACAAATAACAGCAAAGCTCTAATAAAGTCATACTGAGACACTCAGAGGATCAAAATGCAACCTACAAGGGTGAAACATGACTGGCGGTTCATTGAACACCACATGGAAGGTAAATGAAGTGTATATTTTCCAATCACAGCTGGAATTTTAAGTGAGTGAAATAGAATAAACTCAGTTTGGAATGTGGAATAAATTCAACGTGGAATGTGTCTTAGAGACCAAGGTTTACACAAGAGCTATACAAACCTCTCAGCATGAAACATGATACAAGGTGAAATTTTCCTGGCATCTTAAAGTCAGATGTACACTTCTGAAGGGCCGGGGCACAGACATTTCAAAAGCTGTTTGTTTCTAATTGGGGAAGGCAATGCAGACGTTTATATAATTCTCCACCTGGTACATGCAGTGGTGAACACCTTCTCCGAGGTGATATTTCTAGTTGAGTGTTACCAATAAAATATCTTCATCAAATTTCCATTCTTCTTTACCTTGATGCCTGCTTGCATAGTTGCAAGGAGTGTCATAGATCACACGTGGTAAAAGTGATTAGTAAAAATGAGAAGTGGCTGGAGGGAGCATAAGGAGTCGACTGGAAGTAATTCAGAAGTCACCACCAGTAGCAATCCACCTACCCCATTGCCAAGTCTCTCATAAGTTGTAGACTCTCATGAGCTAATAACCTTGCAGGGGGTGAGGCGTAAAGAGACATGTAGACCTTGTATGCAGAACTGAAGAAGCACTGGAAACTGACAATACATCTTTTTCTATGGTAAGTGACACACACAAAAAGACTTTTAATGTGCAGAGCTGAAAAACTTAGAAACTTAGAAATGTTTGGTTTATTTAGGGGCTCCGGGAAGATCCAAGATGCTAGACTCGAAAAAGAGACCACCTGTAGATTAACACCCTGGAAAAGAGGGATTCAAGAATAGAGGAGAAACTTAAAGGATGAGAGACGGTGGGCCAGGGGTTTATAGAGCTTGGGCGTTCATGAAATAATGAAGAAGTGGGTGAGCATCAGGAAAGCAGATGATGTGAAATTAGGAATCAGATTTAGTGGTTTGCTTGTTTTGAGTAACAGTCAGGGGTTTTGGACAGGTGGAGGCGGAATTACTCCCCTGTATGATGTGTTGTATTTTCCGTTTTAAACAGTAGCTTGTGATAATTTAGCCCTCATTTGCATTCAGGTAAAACCAAGATAGCACCTTGTAATTCAGCAAATATTTATTTTCCTGGCAGTGTTATGGTTTCAGGGGGCAGTTCTACAGTGTTTATAGTTTCCACTGCTTGGAGCTTTCTGCATATTTATTCCTGGATTAGACACAAAGTAAGCTGATTTTATCAAGCCACTGGGTAATTCTGACCATTTCATCTGGCGATTTAGTGCTCTATTGTTGCAGCTGACTTATACACGAATTACCGGGTCTTCGGCTCACAGAGATGCCTTTTGATTGTGAACACACTTTCAGCATGTGTCCACTGAAGGTAAGGGCCCCAGAAGGATTGCAAGATCTACTTGAATGCCAGTTTTAGATAAATAAAAGTAGGATTTTTGGCACGGCCTGGCTGTGTCCTATCTTAAATGTAATTAGGAGAGCAGCGACTCAGTGTGAAAACAAGTAGTCTTTTGAACAATGGAACATTCAGGTGAAGCAACCGTGTCCTTCAAACCACTTCCTTCCTGCTGCCTGTGGGAAAGAGGTGATATTTGTGGTGTGCCCTGAGTACATGCAGAATAGATCTATGTGTATGTCCACAAATAAAAGGACATTGTGTGCATGTGTGCGTGTGTGTGTGTGTGTGTGTGTGTGAGAGAGAGAGAGAGAGAGTTTGGCACCTGAGATGGTAAGAGCAGTTAATTGTTTCCGACAGCTTTGTTCCAACTCAAGGATCGGAAGGATTTTTAATCACTGAACTAGGAAATGAACACTAAAAATACTTAAGCAGGAGACCTACGGTAGCATCAAGTTTGAAAAGCAAAGCTAAGACTTGCAAACCATTATTATATCTGTATCTTATAAATGGTTCAGGGAAAAGGATTTCAGATGCCGAGTATCCTGCAAACTGAGTCGTGCTGTGGCCACATTTTGAGATACTGTGTGTTGTTTCAATGGGAATAATTTAGAACCTATAGAACATGAGCCGAGGGGTTTTTTCGCAACATTTTGTTTGCTTATACTATTTGTATCACGTTCATATATTCCCTCACTGATAGGTGGGGGTTTTGTTATTCACAAAATCGTGCCCTTTGACCCCTTTCTCCCTACCCCCAAAAAGGTTAGAATTAAAAGGTGTATTAAAATCTAAGCTCAGATTATTTAAATCAAACCCTAACACTCTCATGCCACTCAGCTCCAGCCTTTCCAGCTTGAAGACAGCAAATAAATAGCTGAGCACAAACATATTTTAAATACTATCAATATTTTCAAATGCTTAATCTCAAGCCTCAAGGGGTTTAACATGCAGAGATGTGGGAAATTTGAATGTTTTTTTCTTTTTTGGTTTTTTTCTTCTTTTGGATTTTCTGTTATTCATATAAAATGCACCAACAAGAATAATTTAAAAAGACAAAGTCGCAAGAACTGTAATTCATGTCAAAATTCATGAGTGTTCATAGATCTCCACATGTGACCAAAGTGGTCATCTCCAGAATGTAATAGAAATAAGTGTTAGCTCCTTATGTTAACTTAAATGCACCATTTAATACAATTTAATAAAATAAAAACAAGTGTTAGCTCCTATGTTAACTTAAATGCACTATTTTTCTGCATGAATAAAAAGTCCTTCTTTGAACAACTGTGGCAGGGACTCCTTTGTTGAGAGACAAGATGCATATCTAAATTTCTTTTTTGCTTAATTTGTATTAAACTGAAATTGATTTAAGAGAACCATATATTTATTTAAGTAAAGATCGCCATCAATTATTATGAGAACTGTGTATTGCAGAATGTTGAATAACCGTAATTTTATTCCAGACATCTGCTCAAAGGAGTTAAAGGATTGGAAATGTGTCAGAGGCCCAAACTCAATTTCTCAGAAGGCTCAGTGGGTTTTAATTCTTAAAAGTGATACAACCAAAGATTAGCTAATTTTGTGAGTGAAATTCTCTGTAGAGGAAGTGTTGAATCCAGAAGAGATGAGATCCTGCTAGATGGGGAAGAAATGTTTGGTCTCCTCCAGTTCACCTTCCAGTAGGGGTCTCCTTTTCTCCCAGGGAGAGCTGGTTAGATCGAAACCCGAGGTGGTCAGCAGATCACCAGGTCAAATAGAAGGAGACACCTTTCAAATGACAGGCATTCCATTAAACCTGGGGAGCAAACATTAATGTTTTCAAGGCTTTTAAATCATAAATAAAGAATGTGTATCTCACAAATGATACAAATGCATTTCATTAATAGGGAATACAAAGTTTCCAATTAAAAGTGAAAATACAAGTTCCTATGTTAATGAAGTACAGAAAAACTGCCTTCCTAAAAGACCAAAAAGGACGAAAAAAATGTTTTTTTACATACTGTTGGTCCAAATGAAGAACAGTCATGAAAATGGTTCCTGCCTTGAAAATTCGTATGTAAGAACCAATAGGTTTATCTTTCTACTGCATGGGAATTATGAGAGAAGTGTGAAGTATCTAATCTAGTTCGGGATTATATACAGTGACGTGTCTTCCGTGCACTCATGAGACTACTGGAGAAAAACACAGGCAAGGCAAAACAATATTATAAACGTTGAAGAAGGTGAGTCAGGGAAGCTGAGCTGATTTGGAAAAGATTTCTAATCCAGGGAAATGTTTTGTTAAGGACGTACCTTAAAAATGGTAAAATTTGCCCCCACCACAAAAGGCATTTCAAACCATGAAACCCCAGAAGAAAATAAAAAAATAATTAATTCGGGCGGCGCCTGTGGCCCAAAGGAGTAGGGCGTTGGCCTCATATACGGGAGGTGGTGGCCTCATATATGGGAGGTGGTGGGTTCAAACCCAGTCCTGGCCAAAAACTGCAAAAAACAAAAAAAAAAAATAATAGTAATAATAGTAAATTTGCTAGTTCACATTCAGCTTTTGGTTCAAGGGACAAGCATTTAGATACAATGAAACTTATTTAATCTTCCCTGCTATAAATCATTCCCTTTCTTTAATGTTCTAGCCAAAGTCTATGCAGCAATCTCAGTACTTGATTTTGTCAGGTGATTTAGAAAGATGTGGTCACCTGGAAAATACTAAAAGGATTGACTGGAGCTAACTTTCTTCCACTCTTGTGAAATGTATCTTTGTTTTAGCCGGGTTGACTGCATAGCTAACAAAACACAAAACCCAATGGGCACGTTCCTCCGTGCCCAGGCGTATGTGGCCGCCCACTCACTCCTGGGAAGTGAACAGATGTGACTGTCCTCTCCCAGGCCTCCATAAGAATTATTTTTATCAGAATACAAAATTATTCCTCATGCAGTTTAATAGTAAAAAGACCCAAGTAACTAACTTTGAAGAGTTAGCTTCTAGTTGTAGCTCACCACTCCCTGGATTTATGACTTTGGTTGTTACTTAACGCCTTTTAGTCTTACACGTCCTTCATAGCGTTATGATTCATTGAGTGTACTGTGCAAAACACATGCTTTCTCTGCAGTGAAAATGTATTAGATTTAAGAATCTTCTCATCTAAGGTATTAAGTAGAACTTCATACAAGTAATACATTTCATTTAGAGCTAAGTAATATTCAAGAGAGGCCTTCTGGCTGGGACAAGGATGCATTTATTATAAGAACATTCACAAACAGGATTGCACTTTACTTCATACCACATTTCTTTTACCTTGGCGTCTTAAATTTGAGCATATTCCAGGATAGATATGAGCATAGGTCAGGGAGAGGATGTAAAAAATGAAAGGCAAAATAAAGGTCAAGCTAGGATTGGTTGATTATGTCATCCGTATCTCAAATTGCTTTGATTAAAGAATTGCAGTTCCTTGTTGAAGGATACATTGTGTCTAGATTAGTACTTGGGGTCCATAGAGATATGAATTTGCTCAGTCTCTTCTGCTTTCTGCTTCTTATTTTCTCTGGGTCAGGTGAGAGAGAATGTTGAGTTGGAATGTCAGTGATATCTAAATCTGCCTTCCCAGGCAAGAGGTAACTATTTCCATTTCTTTACCTATGTTGCAGGCATCAGCACTCAGTTACTTGCCAGAAATGCTTTTGTGTGAAACAGTTCTGTTCAGTAAGCATAAAATCATGCCTACATAATTTCTATAAATACACTATGATGAGGATAAAATAAAGGAAAAGTAAATGCATTCTAAAGGATAATGAATTATAGCTGTAATTTTTAACAATATTAATGTCAGTATTTTCTTTTGAAAATAGCTCTATGTTGTCTGACATAGCGATGGTATGAATAGATTGTGCCTTACTTTGGACTGACGTTTTTTAATGTTATCTTTAAAATAAATAGTAGGTCAATATGGCCTGGCAGCTTCTACACTTGGACAAATGTTTATTCAACTCCTATATGGCTATTAAGTTATACTACCAAAGCTGATAATAATAATCACTATTGTGTATTGAACAACCCCTGTGTGCCAGACACTGTTTGGTGCTTTATACGCTCCATCTCAACACACCAATCACTTGCAGGATGTAGGCTGATTAAATATGATCCCCATTCTTTGAGGCAAATTGTACAGCATGTTTCTGGAACTAAATTGGGAGTTGCCGTGGCATGGGTCCATGTGACTGGCCAGAGTGAATGCTGTTTGGGGGCCTCCTCATCACACCATTTATTCTCTAGTGATTCTAGAACTTAAATATGAAACCCCAGGTAGAGGCCAGTAGCAGTTGGCATCCTGGCAGCACCAATTCAGCTGAGAGCCAGGTTGAAGAGCCTGCCAAAAACCCAGGGGCATTCGCCACAAGGAAGAGGGAAACCAGTTCTCTTTCATGAATGGCTATATTTTGGCCCTGAGCTGATATTCACTAAAGCCAAGCTGTTATTCTCAAAAATGGTTGAAAACTCACATACCTGCCCCCTTGTCTCTATTCAAATCAATACTGGCCCAAAGGCAGAAGTCTTGCCTTTGTGGCCACGGTGTAGGTCCTGGACCAATGTCACCTTGACAAGAATGTTGACTGAGGAGGGCGTGAATATATCCCTGTCCTTATAAACCTCCCAAGTTTACAGAAATATTGTGTGAGCTCTCAGTGGTATGAGATAAGAGTATTACTCTCCGTTCAGTCCTTTCTGAGCAGACTCATAGCAACCCCCAAGCAGGGGACCCGTGGAGCCCAGTGTTGGCAAAGCAATACTTTTTTGTAGTATTTTTTTTCTTTTCATTTTATTGCAATATATGGATTAAGGGTCCATTTTGAAATCAAGAATTATTGAGTTCTATTGTAGGCTTTGCCATTTTTTTTTTTTTTTTTTTTCCGTGCACTGGAAAGTTACCCAGCCTCACTTAATGTCCCTTATGTGTAAAATGCATCTGTCAGTAGGGCTGTCCGGAGGATTCAGTGAGATTATATATATGTAAAGTGCTCAGCACAGCGCCTGGTGCTTAGAACAGAGGCAATAAATGCTGATGTTGAACAGGGTCAAGTTTACAACACTGAATTCACTCATCAGGCATCTTCTTTACAGATATTCCAAATATACCTCTAAGATGTCTCCTTAATCTTCCTCCCTCAGACCCACTCTTGCATCTGTGTGTCATATTTCAGCCTTTTCCTGATCCTCGAAGCTAGAAATTCTAGTTGCTGACTCTGTTTCCTGCCCCCATACCTAACCAAATAGGAAGGCCTGGTTTATTTAGAAGGTTTTACCATAGAAATCTTCTTAATTGTCTTCTTCTCTCCCTGCATTCTAATAATGGTGCTTTATTCAGGTCCTTACCATCCCTAGACTTGATTCTTACAGAGGCCGATTACTTACTGGTATATTTAATCTTGCCAACGTTCCCCTGCCAGACCCATGCCTAGTAGCTGAGCTCACGGCCGCTCTTCCTGGCCCTCTTCACACCTTCCTTCTTGCATCTGGCTGCATCTTCCTTCTCCAAACTAATCCACCAACCTATTCCACACTTACAAAAGTACTTTGCAAATCATTATTTTCAAATTATTTTTCTATTGGGAAAAATGCGTAGCTTTCTCCTCGTCTGGAGAATCACAGTATCAGTGTTTTTCCCCTGGTAATAAAATGTTCACACGTTTTACCAAACGAATGTGTCCTTTTCCTACCATTCTAAGGGTTACGTTGAAGCTTGGGAGACTAAAAACCTGAAATAAGTTTATGGTTGACTGTTTGTTTCCCAAATATTATAAAATCAATGAGTAAACGTATCAGGTAGAAAGGTCGATGCAGGCACGTGTATGCTGAGAAGGAAATAGATGCAGTAGAGATACTATTAATCTGCCACAGTAAGTCCAGCCTGTGTATCATGATGTGTTTTTTACTTCTAGTTACTTGGCATGCCTGCTGTTTCTACGGCTGCTCCTACTTTTTATGCCATTTGTCTCACTGAATAAATAAGGAAAATACCATTACTCCATGTATTAGATTTTAAGCTGCTTGACAGCAGGGAGACTGTCTTACAAGAATACACAGAGCAAGACAAAATACCCAGTCCCTGGTCTGTAAATTCTTATTGATTGGTAGCTGGGTTGTGAATTGTTTAACCAATAGCAATTAGAGTTTTGCCCTCTGGTTAAATACTTCATAAAAACTCCTTGCCATGAAGTTTGCTGTGGAATTTGCAAACTATGTCCAGAAGGTAGGGTACATTGGGTAAAAATAATGACCAGTGGCTTGAACTCAAGCGAGCAAATATATAACTTGATTATGGAGCAATACAGAGTTTTTCTTTTTTAAGAATTATTAAGGAGTATTATAAAATATTTCTAAAAACATTAGCATCAATGTCTTTAAACTCCCTCATTTTTTGTATATTTTAGCACAGGGATCAGAAAACCACAACCCTCAGGTAAAATCTGGCCCACTTTTTGTTCTTGTAAATAAAGTTTTATTGGAATACGGCATGCTCACTTATTTACATGTTGTTTATGACTGCTTTTCCACTACCACAGCAGAGTTATTTGAGTAGTTTCAAATAGCCTTTGGAACTCTTGATGCTCTTTAATGAAATGTCTTGACTTCTGATAAAGTGCATTGTAGATCACCTGCTGATCTTACTCTTTTTTGTCTCGATGTAATTATATTCATATGTAATTTGGGTGCATTGTGAGTTAGTGTATGTCTTACCTATGTATTAAAATAGTGTTCATATTGGTACTAAACATTTGAATTTAAAAAATTCATAGTCTCCCATGGAGTTAATTCCATAGATTACAAACCTAGACGCATTTAATGGTCATGTAGGCTTTTTTTTTCTCCCTATTTTCTTATATTTTGGCTAATCTTGATTTACCTTTCTGATTATCATTTGCCTTATGGCTGGGTTAAAGTAGAAAGTATTAAAATAGTATCTAAAGACGTCTATCAAGTGATTGTACCAGGTTTCGGTGGATGAGAACAGCTTCAGCAACCACATTCCTGATTCTCTGGAAGACCTACCTGGTATATAAAATACCTGGGTGAAATCAATGAGCATTAATTCTGTTTTCCATTGAGTATAAACTCCTGTACAATCCCTACCTGAATTTTTCCTCTGTGAATTTAGGCATGACCACAAATGTCTTATTGAACCAACGCCAAGATGTGGTGTGCAGATGAGACTGTGCTTATGTAAAGAAATAAGAACAGATTATTTGTAGGTATAATTCCAACATCTAGCAGTGCCTGATAGATAGCCAGGTTTAATATTCATTATCTGAATTAATACTGACAGCATAGAAAAGTTTAGATGTTCTGGAAGTTGACTGAAACAATGAGAAGGTCACCTCCATACACAACAGCCCTGGTTTTGGATAGTGGCCCCACCACTTACTATCTCAATACTTCACATAAATTATTGAAGCCTTAAGTCCTGGCTTTCTCATCTGTGTAAAAAGGGGTAATAATAGTAGCTTTATGACTTCCAAATGAAAAAAAAAAAAAAAGAAAGAAACACACACTAACAATGTACTTGGCATATAGTCACTGCTCAGTATATGTAAGTTATTATGGTGACACTTAACCTGTAACCTGATTTGAAGGTAATTCTTCCTGGAAGGTCTTCTTCTTCTGTTTGAATAGAACTGTTATTCTGGGTTGCCTTCCCCTGATCCCAAAAGAATGAATATTAAAATGCTTTCTCATTTCAAAATGTCAGTTTTGTAATTTCTTTGCTAGTTGAACCTTCCGCAGCGAGGGCCTCTCTCTGACCTTTTTTGGTAGCACCAATTGTTTAAAAGTCTATATAATTTTAAAAAGCTTTTGTGTTACTTTTCCTTGATGCTTATTATAGATTTGGAATCATGGGCTATAAAAAGGATTTGGCTGTATGTGCTTTTTATAATGAAAGTAATTTAATTGGGCCTTCTGCCTCCACAGACCAGCAAGGGTCAAAGTGACTTTTTTAAGAGAACATGAGAAGGAAAGGGGAGAAAAAAACTCGACCTCACCATTTGCTTTCAGCCCTGAATTATGCATGCTTCGTGAAGGCCAGCGGCAAGTCTCACATGCCATGTATTTGCAAACCTTCTCCAGTGACAGACACACTCCCCACGTGTGTTCCCTGGAGTGGACAGCTAACCACCCACACCTGTTTAGTTTGTACCTGCCCAAGCAGACAGGCCTGGGACAAGGGCACCTTCAGCTCATTACACCAACTCCATGTGCTCTTCTTTCTGAAATTCTTGGTGTTTCCTTGTTGAACAGGATACACTTGTTATTCGGGAAATACTTTTCTTCAAGAAGGGATACCCCAGCCAGGTTAATTTACATAATCTAGATCCTTTCTACAAAATTTAGCAGAATTAGAGAGTTATCTAGCTTTCTGCCTATTGTGAATAAGGGCTTTTGTAAGTTGAGCAAACACTATGCCTCCCTCTTTTTTTTTTTTTTTTTTCTGAGATAGAGTCTTGCTCTGTTGCCCGAGCTACTATGCAGTGGCCTCATCATAGCTCACAGCAACCACAAACTCCTGGGCTCTAGCAATCCTCCTGCCTCAGCCTCCTGAGTAGCTGGGATTACAGGTGTGTGCTTCCTCCTTGGCTAATTATATGTGTGTGTGTGTGTGGGTGTGGGTGTGGGTGGGTGCACATGTGTGTAGAGAGACAGGGTCTTACTACATTACCCAATCTGATCTTGAACTCCTGGGCTAAAGCAATTCTCTCGTCTCAGCCTCCCAAAGAGCTATTATTATAGGTGTATACCCAGCCTATGCTTACTTTTTAACATATACACACTTTATGACACCCTCAAAGATAATAAGCCGAATTTAACATTAATGTTCAGGGTTACATCCCATTCTAAAGACATTAGGATATAAGAGAATGAGGCCTTTGGGAATCTGGCAAAAATTCTGAGGTTTTGCTTTATGCAACATTAAGACATACCTATGGTGTGACCAACTCTCTGTTAAAGGAGTAAAGTAGGTATAAGGAATAAATCTTGAAGCTATCATATTCAGTTATCAATATCCATGCTTATAGTTTGGAATCTTCTAAATCTTTGAATCTTTACAGAGTGTTTTATAAGTTACAATGGTAGTTAAGTATTATATAGGTAAGTTGCTTTTCAAAATAATAAAAATAGCATTCTCTACAAAATGAAGCAAATGTGTTATGGTATTCTCTTATAGTTGAATGTGGTGCAGTTAATGAAATACGTTTAGTATATTCCCAAATCAGAATGAAATTTTGGTAGGGAATCTCGGTTTTTCATTCTAATTTTGATGCCTGGGTCTCCTAAATCTTTTTTTTTTTTTTTTTTTTTTTGAGACAGAGTCTCATTTTGTCACCTTCAGTAGAGTGCTGTGGCATCACAGATCACAGCAACCTCTAGCTCTTGGACTTAGGAGATTCTCATGCCTCTGCTTTCTGAGTAGCTGGGAGTACAGGCACCTACCACAATGTCCAGCTGATCTCCTAAATCTTTTTATCTCACACACACACACCCCCTCACACATATGAAGCTGACCAGAAAGTATGTAGCCTTGTAATATGACAAATAATATTAACAATGGCTGGATACTTTCCAGACAGCCCTCATCTATCCTGGGCACCTTCATAAGCACTGACGTAATCACTGTAGATGAAACCAACCTGAATTCACTCCTTCAGTCCTCTCAGAAGGCTCTGAGTGGCCATTCTGTCTTAGGCATTGTCTAGCTCAGCAGTTCTGTAAGTGTGGTGTGTGGAACCTGTGGATTTTCAAGACCCTTTCAGGGAGCACATGAGGTCAAAAGTCTTTATAATGACCCCAATAATGAAAAGAACTTACTGTGTTAGCATTTGCACTGAAAGTATAAAAGTAATAGTAAGTAAAAGTGTTCACCTTTGGGCACAAATCAAGGCAGTGACACAACACTAGCTAGTCACTATATTCACTAAACCTTGCTCACGTGCATTTCAGTTAAGAATGTTTAGGACAGGCAGTAAATAATTAACTTTGTTCAATATTAATCCTTCAGTACACATCTTTTTAATATTCTGTACGCACAGTATGAAGTATGCATACATTTTTGCTTCTTACTGAAACGTGATGATTGCTTAGGGAAAAAGAAAAACAAAACAAAACAAAACCCTTATTGCTTTGTCTCAGCTGCAAGCTCAACTCCCTACCTTTTTCATGGAATACCATTTGTATTTTAAAGAAGGACCAAAAGAAAAATGCTGGATATTTTGCAGACATTTTCTCAAAAATGAAGTCAGCTGTCATGGCAAGGAAAACAATGGACAGGACTTCTTGCCAATGATAAAATTGGAGCTTTCAAGCAACATGGAAATTTTGGAAAAATTGCATTCACTGCAGTAAGTTTCATATTTTCTTTGGGAATGATGATGAGGTTTATCAATGTGACTTTTTTGTATTATTAACAAATGGGACAACATTTGGGAAATCTGCATAATTGAGTGCACAAATTTTTTAAAAAATGCTTGATGTTACAATAGCATACATGGGCAAAAACATCCATTCAAAATATAACAGGTTTTAATATAACATATTGTGAAACTTTAGAGCAGTGCTTCTAAACCTTCCTAATGCCGCGGCCCTTTAATACAGTTCCTGTGGGTCGCGACCTACAGGTTGAGAATCGCTAGTTTATAGTATTTAGGTGTCACTTTGCTTCTCGTGTTTAGGAAACTATCACTGTATAATTGGGTGTCTTTTCCAATCAAATATCCACAAATATCTGAAAAGACTCTAAAATACTACTCTCCTTCCAATTATATATCTGTGGAAGCTGAATTTTCTTTTATTTAAAAGCAAACCAACATATCCCATAACAGGTGGAATTCAGAAGCCAAGACACAAGAATCTACACATCTTTTATTAAGCCCAATATTAAGGCAGTTTACAAGGATCTAAAACAGTTTATCAATAAACATTTGAGAAAATATAGCACTTGTCAACAAAAATGTGTACTTTTTAAACATGTGATGGGCTTATTATTTTTTTAATGCTCAGTTTTAAATTTCCATATGATACATAGTGAAATATGTGTGCGTGCATATAACCCCATAAACGAAAGCTGTTTGGTATACTCAGTCACTTTAATGGTGTAAAGAAGACTTGAGAGCAAAAATTTTGAGAGCTGGTGTTTTAATGATGGGGAATGTAGCATGGAAGACATTCTCCACCCTCACAGTTTGATGGAGGAGCTGCTGCATTTCACGTGATCCTGTCATGGGGGTCTGTGACAAGGCCACGGGCAGGTGGAGATAGGACTTCTAACTCACAGAAGTGAGAGACAGAAGGCTTCTTGAAGTCAGTATCAGTCTATCAGAGATTTAAAGTGTATCTATATCTCGAAGTTTAAGTACATGTTAGGCTGATCAAGAGAGAGTAGGCATCCCTGTAGAGAGAACAGTCTGTTCAGTGAAACTGATTATAAGAGAACGTACCATGTTCTGGGAACTGCACGCTGAGGTCCAGTGAATCCAGGGGGGTTGAGAGCAGCAAGGTTTGCACATGGTTTTGACAAGGATGATGGGGGCGGGCACAATGGAAAGATTTCTATTTTAGAAATACAGCTCTAGCAGCAGCATAGAGGCTGGTGTGGGTGCTGGGGAAGACTGGCAGGAAGAGAAGTAACTTAGGACTCATTGCAGTGGTCTGAGAGAGACTGATAAGCCTGGGCTAAGGTGGTTAACGTCAGAGAGGAGCGTGAGGAAGTGGCGCCGGCAATGCTCACTAGCAGGAGTTACAGGACCTGGGAGCCAGCTGAATGCAGAGGAGGAAGAAAGAGAAAAAAACGCAACTAAGTTTTATACTTAAGTGGTTGGAAAAGATTCACATGAAAGAAAAGAAAAGAAGGGGAGGGGAGAAGAGAAGAGAAGAGAAGAGAAGAGAAGAGACGAGAAGAGAAGAGAAGAGAAGAGAAGAGGGTCTTAGAGGAGAATAAGTAGGACTTTATTACATAGGAAAAACAAAACAGAGAGTGAATAACAAATGGCGAAATGTGATCACAGTAAGATGTGGTCACAGGAAGCAAAAAACATCCTAGAGAGCTGGAAGGAAGGATGGGGGAATGAGGATAGCTAGAAAATTAGTCTGGAAAAGCACTTTGGTGCTAAGAGAGTGAATAACAAAAGGCAAAATGTGATCACAGTAAGATGTGGTCACAGGAAGCAAAAAACATCCCTAGAGAGCTGGAAGGACGAATGGGGGAATGAGGATAGCTAGAAAATTAGTCTGAAAAAGCACTTTGATGCTAACCTGCTCAGATTAGCCAGATAACAGATAACAATGGAATAATTTATTGAAGATGGAGAAAAAGATTTGAGCAACCAGAGTAATGTTAGGAAGCAAGGAGAGCTGAGCAAACCAGCACTGGAGAAATATCCACTGATTATGCCTGAAAACAGAGTATTTCCAGTACGATGTGGCTTCTGTTCTTTATGGACCATTACTATAAACTACTTGGTTTATCGGATAAATTGACTTCACGTTTCTCATATTGTATTGCATTAAACTAAATTTTCACTAAAAAAAAAAAAAACCCAAGATGTAAGGGTGAGGGGAAACCTCCCCTTTCCCCTAAAAGTTTGATGAAAGATCAACTAACAATTAGGGCAGATTAATAAAAGAAAGTTTTATTTACTGATACCATATGCATGGGGAGAATAGCATAGTAATTACCTGATATCACAATGAAGCTCAGATAGTTTTATACACATGTTTTAGAAGGGAGAAGGAAAATAAAGAGTACAGGTAGTTTTGTTTAGGAACAATAAATGGTTGTTCAGAAAGATGAAGAGATAGGGGAAATAGATTAACTTGTACATTAACCTGAGAGACAGGTAATATGTTTGTTTCAATGATTTGGACCTGGTCTGACTGTATTCTTGTACTTTCCTGCAATATATCAAGATAAAAGGGAGCTGAAGCGAAGTCCATTGTCCCCTTTGATTTTTTATTCAGCTCAGTCCCAATTTATGCAGCCTATTAATCTCTAAGAGTCTTTCATTCAAAATAAGTTTCATATTAAGGAGTCATAGTTTAAGGTGAAATTTCCTGAGCTTCTTCAGAGACATCAACCTAGACTGCGGAAGATTTTTTGGTTTTGATTTTTAAATCTAAAATATAACATAATTTTCCAGTATTTCCAAATGCAAATACTGGCTTCTTTGACTAGGATCGTGGATGAGGTAAAGACACTGTTAATCCATTGTTTTGCCATGAAGCTAGCAAATATTTTTGAGTGAAGCTGGTCTTCACCACTCTGAATCTTTGGTTTATGACCACCTTGTTTCTTTCTCTGGTTGACCTCTGCATGGGAGTAAGAGGTTGTAATAATGAACAAACCCAGTTTGCAGCCAGTATTGATTTAATATTAAGTGTTATAACAACGTGTGAACACTCAGTTTCCATTAAATTTCAAATTGAATTGCTTTTTGGTAAGGCTGGCAGTCTATGTTCTTTTTCTTTTCTTTAGTTGTTTATATTTTCTGAGTGCCTTAAGGCTACTCTCTGAGTAGCTTAAGTTACTACTTAATAACATGGAATCTAATTTGAAAAATCAAGTGGAGTTTAACTGCAAATTATTCTGTGTTCTATTCAAAGGCCAGAGGTTTTATAATTGATCACATCAGCAATGTTTGGCTATAATGGTATTAGGTTACTTTGATAATGTTCTAACAATTTGGGGGGAATATTATTTGAAAGATAATTCTTTGGATTGAATAGAAGCATTGGACATTGAACCCAAAAGGACACTGCCAGATTTGAAATCAGTTACTAGAATACATTCTGCAAAATTAAATGCCTCATCAAACTGTGTAATTGACCTATTGGGCTGCAACTGTGTGAACTGGGAACTTTGAATGAATAAGCATTTTTATTCTGCAATCTGGCCTTGCTATCTGGAAGTATTTTTACCATCTTCTGTGAACTCTGTGAAGGTAAATTAAATAGGGTTTTACATTTGTAACTTAAGTAATTGGCCCATATCCAGTATGCATTAGTTATTCAAAAAATGTTGAACAAATAGATGAATAATAACTTTTTTCTACATACCAAACTGTATGCAAAATGTTTTATGTGCATTTCTTATTAATTCTTTGCAAAAACACCATGAAATAATTACTTTGTTAATTCTGCAGATAAGAAATTGAAGCTCAGAAAGTTCACTCAACTAGCAAACAGCAAAGCAAACTTTTTTGACAACTCTAACCTTCCCTTACTTAACTGCTGTGTTATACTAGGTAAGTACATGAAAAATTTCAATAAATCATGATTGCCAAATGTAAATATGCATTTGTACAGTATGACCACAATGTCAACATTGCAATGAGACATGCACCCTGCGACCTACATGTTATGAGGAGATGCTGCTGGTGGAAACAATGTTATTGAATGAGAGGTTTGGGCTGGAATCAATGCTAAATGGTTGACATGATTTATGAAATCAGCAGGATATTCTGTAATTCTAAATCATCCACTTTTCTTGTTGAAGGCATACGGCATTTATCTGTCATTCAGCCTATGGAAGCCATGTGAAATGATAGATTTTTCCAGTATTATCTTATATTAAATAAGCAGAGACTTGGAAAAACATTAATTTGAGTCAGTTTTTTCCAGACAGTTTGCAGGTAGCTAAGATAACTGTTATATTATATTAAATTACCAGAATATAACTGATTCAAATATTTTTTCTTAGGAGTCAAACTCCTGAAGGGCAAGAATTTGATCTGTGTAGTAACAAGTTTTGCATATTAAGTAATTAGGGAATTCTTTTTAGATAGGCATAACTATAGCTGCAATAACAACATGCAATTATCAGGAATTCTGAAACTACTTTCTAATAACAAAAAGAAAAGAATCCTGACTCACTGATAATTTCACCTAAAGAGTAAGCAAAGTAGTGAAGAAGGCTCTTACCCTGAAAACGACCGGGTCTAAATTAAAACCTTGGGTCTGTCACTTACCAGTTGCATGGCTGTTTTCTCAATAGGCCAATTATAAACTCCACAGATACATTAATCACACTGGTCATAGTCACCACTGTATAAAAACAGGATAATAAGCAATTAGAATAAAAATAATAAAAAACAGTTTCAATGTTTTCCATCTACCAGAGACTAAGCCATGTAAACAAGCACTTAACTCATTGTTAAGTTCATTATTATGATGCCTGTTTTATACATGGGCAAATTTAGGCTTAGTGCTCAAGTAAAATTATTGGACGAACAGGGTCTGGCTATCTGTCACTATCAGCCAAAATGTAGAGATGGGGATAGGTCCACCAAAATTTGTCAGAAGGCCAGTGAATTTGGAGAACAGTAAAAGCAGTCTCTTTAACACTGTTCTTTTCTTCTATTTCAAAAACCACAGATTCAAAGTAAAACCGTATTAACTTTTTTTTTAATTTATTCATTATTAAATCATAGCTGTGTACATTAATGCAATCGTGAGGCACCATTCACTGGTTTTATATACCATTTGACACATTTTCATCACACTGGTTAACATAGCCTTCCTAGCATTTTCTTAGTTAATGTGTTAAGACATTTATATTCTACATTTAGTAAGTTTCACATGTACCATTGTAAGAGGCACAATAGGTGTGGTCCCACAAATTACCCTCCGTCCCCCCATTTTCCTCACTCCCCTCCCCTCCCTTTCCCCTTTCCCCATATTCTTAGGCTATAACTGGGTTATAACTTTCATATGAAGTCTTAAATTAGTTTCAAAGGAGGGCTGAGTACATTAGATATTTTTTCTTCCATTCTTAAGATACTTTACTAAGAAGAATATGTTCCAGTTTCAT
>CAUYPK010164936.1:0-19647 GCA_963574355.1 Loris lydekkerianus | reverse complement strand
AATCTTACCCGTCATTGGTGCTATGGAGGGCGGTGAAGAATAATAGTTAGATTCTTGGTTAATGAGCCAGTGATATTGGACCTCGACCTGATTTAACTGCCTCTAACCTTTTTTTGGGGATACAGGGCCCAAAGGTGAAGGATAGCAGGGGAAGAGTTATAAAAGTCTGCCTTCCATTGAAATCTTATTCCAAAGCAGTAAGTATATGTGAATAGGAGTAAAGCCACTCTGGTCAGGTTTGAAGGCTCTTTCCACTCTATTTGAACCCATGTTCCCCAAGCCCAGCCCCTCTGAGGAGGTGTTCAGCCTTCATAAGAGCCAATTTGAAAACCACTGATCCTAAAAAGTGAAGGCTGGAAAGGGACTGTAACTGCAATCCCTTTTACCTGTTAGCACTGATTAAAAGTAAAATGAATCTCTCTGAATTTGAGGGTAAAAACTGAAAAGGTTTCCTACCTTTGAGTTGGATGAAGACATAAGAAGTTCCCT
Source organism: Loris lydekkerianus (assembly GCA_963574355.1). Classification (NCBI taxonomy): domain Eukaryota; kingdom Metazoa; phylum Chordata; class Mammalia; order Primates; family Lorisidae; genus Loris; species Loris lydekkerianus. The sequence goes on along the minus strand of CAUYPK010164936.1, from coordinate 19,158 downwards.
GAGTTAAGCTTGAATGTCTGACACATTTCTTTTTCAGGGTGGGTCAGACACACACCGAGCGTAGGACAGACTTAATGAGAATTGTCGTGCATCTTGTAGCTAACCCTCGATAGAGAAAGCCTGAGCAGTATTAAATGCGGTGGATACCCTTCGTCTGATTGTCATCCTCCAAGAGAGGTGGATTTCACTCCATTTTACAAATGAGAAAACCAAAGTTTGAAGAGAGTTACATGCTTATGATAAAATTTCCTATCACAACACTCTTGATTATTCAACAATCCAGAACATCCCTCTTTATTTTTGTACTCTCATTCATGGGCAAAGTACTAAATGTTTTTAAATCTTGTAAACCTTTAAAAGTTTATGAGAGGAATTTGTATGAAAAAAAAAAAACCTAAGAATCACAAAGAAAAACAATATTTTATTGGCTTATTCAAAAAACACAATAGTTATTTTCAAAGGGAAATAACAGATAAACATTGTTTACATAAGGGTAATTCAGCATTACTTGGCTGCACTCATGTTTGTTGATAAAGCTGAAATGAACTTTCACTGAGATATACTTTGAAGCCCAGCTCTGGCCTGATTCCAAGGGTGGAGTGAAGGCGATTTGGCCACCAGCTGGTCCTGATTGTATTCAAGGTCCTAGGCTGAGCACAGAAGACACCACGTTTCCTTTTGTACATAGATTTCCAAGGGAAGGCGAGTTTTCTACCCTACTGTTTGTAACACCATTTTAATTTCCTCCTCCTTTCAGATAGGCAGCAGGAAGTATTAATACAAGAGCTGTGTTAGCACCCTTTAAAGGCCTTGCTCTTAATGTGTTCTTGGCATGCACTCTCTGGATACCAACTTTATATCTACATCTTTAATTAGGTCCAAGACTCTGTGTCACCCATGTTATTCTCACCATCATCTCTAGAGACCATGGTTTTGGATAGGTCTGGGTTTAGACAAGCTACACAGATGTATAATACCTACTCAAATTTCATTTTCAATCAGCTTGCTGACAGAGCCTCAGAATTCTAACCTTTCTCTCATATTCACCAGAAATTCTGATAATCTATGTAACTGGAATGTATGCATTGTGAATCTCATGAAAAGGGTAGAAATATATTGTGTTTCCTAAACATATTTGATGTCAAATCCTAGAGGGTAGTGGTTATGTATTTAATGTTTCATCTCAGAACCTAACATTATTTGGGTGATGTGAGGAAGCTAATCAATGCATAAGCTAATGTGACAAAGCATTAATTATTCATATCTCACCTCTACAGTGAGTCTCAGTTTTAGTTGCATGTCATCACTAGACCGATTATATCAAAAATCTCTGTAAACTAGTTAAAACAATTTTTATAGACCCCGCTGGTGCTGCCAGAGTTCATAATTTTTGAGCTAAACAACCATTTTATTTTTTAAAAAGTAAATGCACATGATATCTCAGAATTTCAAAACAGGAGTTTATCCACCTGATGATGGTTGGGATTGTTCATCCATACTGAGTTCAAACTCAGCAGATGACATTGAGGTCTTCAAGTACATCTTGGGTTAACCTTCCTGAACATCTTTAAGTACATCTTTATAACCTTCTTCAACAAAATGTGGTTCAAAGGTCTAGTAATTTTTTTTTTTTTTTTTTTTTTTTTTAGAAATGTGGAACCTCAGGCTACATCCAAGAAGCATTGAATTTTTAATGTGCCTTTAACAAGATCCCCCTAGGAGGTGTGTGTGTATATTCTAGTTTAGAATGAATAGATAATGTAATTTCAGTCATTGGAAAATCTTTTGAAGTTAGTGGCTTATTGTTTCTATGAACCAATATTACTTTAGAAAATGAAATGAGCCCTGTGTTAAGAAGAGGGCTGGGGGTGGGGTCGCATTTTGCCCAATATGTAGGAGGTTGTCTGAGTAGGAGCTTTCTCAAGATGATTCATTGATCTTTATTTCAGCCATTAATTCTTTTTCTCTGACACCTAGTTTCATTTCCTAATGAATGTGCTATCTTTTCACATGTGCTTTCTTTCTTTGGCACTACCGTGAGTTTTTCATGCTATGTAAGAAAACTGCAAAGGAAAGCAAAGAGAGGCAAATATAAGGAATGAGGGGAGCTGGTGATTGGCAACTGGTGACTGAAGCATCAGAAGCAGAATATAGAGTTTCCAACATGCTTCATAGCACAGCAACCAGGTCACACTGAATCTAAGCAAAATATCTTTGACTTACATGTGTGATTAGTCCACTTCTCTTCAGGGATTAATTTAATTCCCCTCCTTGTGTTTCTATTCATTCTCATCTCATCCTTCTTTGTAGCAAGGACAGATTGGAGAGAAATAGGCAGGTAGTTCTCCTTGGAAGATCTAGGGATACTTGTCAATCTTTAAAAGCACATCCCTCATAAGACCTTTGCTACATAAACTTTTGGTGCATAGGAAGGCAGAGACTCTGTTTTGACTATTGGTCTTTTATACATTTTGAGTAGGTTCTCAATAAATGAGTTTTCCCACAAGCCCTCTCTCTTTCCCAAACATCCCTCCAAATAGCTAACACTTAAAAAAAAAAAAAAAAAAAAAAAAAAAAAAAAGCTAAGACATTAATATTTGTCAGGAACTACGTGTGGAATACATATTAATGAATTCATCAAATTTTCATTAAAAAACCATGAGGTCACTGAAACAGATTTTTTTTAAATAAACTTTTATTTTTTAGAACCATTAAAGATTTACAGAAAATTTCAAAAATAGTACAAGTAATTCCCATATACCCTATATCTAAGGATATTAAAATCATTATTATTATAACTATTTCTTATATGAGAATAGTTACATTTAAGGAAATGATTATATTATTCCATTATTCTTAACTACATTAAACAATGTATTCAGAGTTCCTTAATTCTTACTCAATGTCCTTCTACTATTCTGAGCATGAATTTTTTTTTTTTTTTTTGTGAGACAGAATCTCACTATGTCACCCTCAGTAGAGTGCTGTGGCATCACAGTTTGCAGCAAACTCAAACTCTTGGGCTTAAGTGATTCTCCTGCCTTAGTCTCCCAAGTAGCTGAGACAACAGGTGACTGCCACAATGCCCTGGCTATTTTTTGGTTGCAGTTGTCATTGTTGTTTAGCAGGCCTAGGCCACGTTCGAATCCACCAGCCTCGGTACATGAGGCCGGCGCTGTAACCACTGTGCTACGGGTGCTGAGCCAGCATGAAATTTTTAAAGTAATTCCCAGTAACAGTTGATAGAGCTTGGATTTAAATATCATCTAACTACAGAGGTCCAAACTTTTAAGCACTACTTCATGACACTGCCTTGTGAGAGAAAATTAAATCATTAATTCAGATATCTTGATAAGATTCCACAACAATTGAAAGGGGGTTTGGGGGGGTCTTTCCTCTACTTCTGGAAAAGCTGGGACAATGTGATGCTGTGGAAAGGAGGTCACCTGTGGGGTTTTGGTCAAACAGATCAAGTTCACTTCAATCATGTTAAGTAGTTAGATCTCACTTCCTAGAAAAATGGTCATAATAATTAACAATTAAATGCTTTTGAGAAGATTTTTTGTAAAGGGTAAAAAACAATTAATCATTGAGTATCTCTGCTCTTAAACACTTAATATGTTTTTAATTGCCTTTCTTGCATTTCCCATACCTATAGTCATCTATGTTTACTATTTGTAAAGAAAAATTTAATTGCTGCAAAACGAAATTTTCCCAAGGGAAAATTGTGGTGTTTCTCTTTTTGTTAAGAAAGCTAGATTGCTCATGTTCTTGGTGAGGAAGCATGTCACTGGCTGTACAACAGCATCATAAAACTTAATCCAAATGAGGCATTTAAGGCCTTCACTTCCATTTTAATAATGTACTATCTCCATACCTCGCTTTTCAGATATTTTAATAATGATATAAAACACATAAATTAAAAATTAATATGTTACATATATCAACAAAAACTTAGAAAAAAAGAAAACAAAACTGAGTTAAAGTTATCATTATTATAAGAAATATTCCATAGATTCTTTTCATTATTGACATTCGTAATTAGAGAAAACATTGGTTTAAAGAGGTTTTAGGAAAAAAGGATAAATGACAGGACTGTATGTTCAAATTCATTGCGTCTGGATGACGTATTTATGGAGTTTAATCAAGCTTTTTGATTTTGAGTAAGATTTTAATTTACCATATTAAAATAACACAAAAATGATTACATTAAAACTTACACAAGGAGTTTTTTCTCCATGGAATGCAGCAACTGGTCAATAATGAGACAGAAAAAGAATCCAAGTGTTATTACCATAATTGAAAAACAGGTGCTAAATAAATATTTTTTATGTGATTAAGATATATCTTAATAACTAAAAAATAACTGCATCATCCATAAGAAGGATTAAAAGCATGAAAATTATTAAGAAATGCAAAGAAAACATGATCTAGATAGCAAAGGATAGGAGAGAAAAAAGGATATTGAAAAAAAAAAAAGAATAAAATCAATAAAACAAAAGAACAAAATCCCAGAAACAACAAGGATGACAGAATTAATAACTAACTTAGGTTTCATTTTTAAAACTATAAAAAAGGTCACACTTCTCCATTGAAATTTGATAAAAATTTAAAATCTGGCATTTGCTTTTTAAAAGAGATATTCATAAAAGAATGATGGACATAGTTAAAAAATAAAAACATGAAAAAATAAATGCAATCAAAAAAGAACACAGAAACATTGACATCATGCAAAGAATTACAATACAAATAATTAAATTGATAAGATACGACCTATCTCCACAAATAATAAAGTGGAGAGTAAATATAAATAAAATAGTCACATAAGATGTGTATGAATGTCCATTTCATATTTGAAATTATGTTTGTTTTTACTAACTCTGATATTTTTATACAGTTCTTAGCTCCTTAAATTTGTACATCTCATCTAGAGGATAATCTTCCAAAAAATCCAAAATCTTTAAAATATATGTAGCTTTTGACTCAAGAAATTCTTTGCTAGGAATTTGTCCTAAGGAAATAATTATGAATGAATACAAAGATTTGGATGAAGAGATGAACAGATGTTCATTCACTTAAGCTCATTGTTTATAATAATGATTAATTGGAAACATCTAAATGAAACTTCTTAAATCCAGTATAATTTGCCTTTAGAATGAAATTTAAGGCAACTTTTAAAAATTATAATTTAGAGAAATATTGAATAACAAGAGAAAAATCCCCAATATATTATTAAATTTATAAACCAGATGTAATGGAAAATAAAATCATCATTTTGGTAAATAAATATTTGTACTTGTTTATCACCATGGTGATGACAATTTGTCAAAATTCTAGTGGATGTACTTTTTATCCTATTCTCATATCTGATTATTTAATCTTGTTCTCTAGTACCCACTTCTCACCAGTGAAGGAAGCCCGAGTACCAGTGATGCAGAGAATCCTAAGTCATATTACTGTATATGTAGTACAGGACATAGCCTTCCTCTTAGAGCAAGATTGAGAAATTAGCACTCTCTTGCTCCAGTGAAAGTTTTCAGCATTTCCACAACCCCATCTCCACTTTTCCTCCTTTGAGCAAACTTAGATTGGTAGAAAGGAGTTAAAATGATTCATAATAAACAAAAAAATCATTAAGAAATCCTTAAATTTAAATGAGATTATCAGGAATACATATATATTTTTTTTTCTTCAGGCCAATAACTTGTTTAGATTCAGAAAATAAATTGAGCTAGAGTTTATAAAGATTCAGAAAATCAAGGAGCTAGAGTTTATAAAGTTGTATTTTTTACACACTCACATTTTCTCAGAAACATTTAAACTTACAACATTAAACTTAGTGAAGTACAGTGGTGTGTGCCTGGAATCCCAGTTACTTGGGAGGCCGAGGCAGGAGGATCCTTGAGCCCAGGAGTCTGACATTCCAGTGAGCTATGATGATACCACTATAATGTACCTAGGGCAACAAAGTGAGACTCTGCCTCAAAATAATTTTAAAAAGTTCTTAATGGTTGTTATTTGGAAAAATAACCCTACACGCAACATTAAAAATTTAGTGAGAAAAAGATGGCATTATTTTACATTTATAGAAACCTCTCTGATGTCTTAATTGACATTATGACAGTTGGTTCCTTATATATTTATTTTCCTGCAATTGATCTGTAGTAGCATGTATTTCTAGTTGAAATACATGATTAAAATCTGGTTTCATACAGATATGTAATTGGAAAAGGGAGGATAATATTCAGATAAAGACAGATATTCTTCTTTGATATTATGCCCAAACCTAATAAATAGTATTTTCTTATAAGTTAGTGGGAATATCGAATTTAAAATTGTTATCAATAAACTTTTCTTATTTGGTTATAGCAAAACCTTACACTTTAAATGGCTCTTTTACTAATATGTGATTTTGTAAATTCATGCATTAGTCTTTTAGAAGACAATTAGATCATTCATTCATGAATCTTTTCCAAAGGTTGACACATTTCAATACACATTATGAAAAATTTGTGTTTGTTTTCATCACTGATATTATCAGGAAAGTATTTTAAATATCAGGAATCTACCAAATATGGGTAATAGATAAAAATTTCCCAAAATTCTGGGCAGTGCCTGTGGCTCAAGGAGTAGGGCATTGGCCCCATATACTGGAGGCAGTGGGTTCAAACCCAGCCCCAGCCAAAAAATACTGCAAAAAAAAAAAAAAAAAAAAAGTCCAAAATTCTTATTTTGTTCTGACAGTTTGAATTTTGTCACAGTTACTGTCAGTTGTGTTTCTTGAAGGGCTGGGCTTGTTTTATGCATTTCCATGGGGACAGCTACCCAATATTCAATTCTGAAGAATGGTTTTTGTCTTTAACCATTCATTTCAGGTAAAATGATGTCATTTGAGGTTATTCTAGAAGAATAGTAGTATAATCAGCCTTGAAGAAGGAACAGAGAATGTCCTGAGAAAAGAAAAAACACACTGACATGTGTGATATCTTGTGGCCCTTCTGATGATACTGGTTTTTCTTTCTCTTTTTTTTTTTTTTTTTTTTTTTTTAAATGAGTCTCACTTTGTCACCTTTGGTAGAGTGCCATGGCATCACAGGTCACAGCAAGCTTAAGTGATTCTCCTACCTCAGCCTCCCAAGTAGCTGGGGACTACAGGTGCCTGCCACAATGCCCAGCCATTTTTAGAGATGGGGGCTCTGGCTCAGGCTGGTCTCAAACTGTGAGCTCAGGCAATCAATCTACCTGCCTCAGCCTCCCAGAACACTAGGATTGCCCTGCTCCTAATGATACTGTTTTATCTGGAGCATGGATATGTAAAGTAGAGGAAATTTTGTGAGCTACTATAGAAACTTGAATTTATGCTAAAAATTTGAACTGCTAATTATTCTATGTATTGAACCACAGTTAATTTATTGACATTTGGATTAAAGGAATAAGAATATGATAATATATATTTTACATATCACCAATGTATTTCATTAGATCTTTATTTAGGATTATGATAGATATTTTCTTGAAAGTTTGCACAGACATGAAAAATGAGGCATGATAATATTCAGTCTGATTTCCTACTAACCTAATAGTCTTTTTGATGTTTAGAAACTTTCCCCCTCTTTTGGCTAATGATTGGCCTCTCTAGAGCTAGATCAAATTTAGTACAATTTTGCCCAACATCTAGAGAGGCAATCCTCGGAAATATCTGTGTAGACACAATTTCTCACAGTATTTAAAAAGGAGCACTGAATTTCAGGCTTTCCTATAGCTTGCTCTGAAAATTACTATCTACATTTCCCCTTAGAGTCTAAGGAGCTTTCTCAGTTGTTGGTCAACATTAATGTTTAGCTCTGACATGGCCTTAACAAGATGAGTTGAAGATAAAGAAATTATCAAAGTATGCAAAAAACTTCCTTGCTGTTTAAATTATTTCTAACTCAATCTAAACTTTAGCAATAGCTAAATGTTTTCTTTTTGTGATTTTTGGATCAGATAGGAGATTTATCCAAACTATTTATCCTAATCAGCAGTTGGAGCTGAGGAATGTTAAATAAACAATCTTATTTTGATTCTTTCTCTGGATGTTTACCAGGCTGTTGACAAAACCCAGAAAATGTTTAATGACTTGGTAGGGGAACTTGAAACAGAAGTGGGAACTGCTTTCAAGGAGACTCATTTGCTTTTTTTTTTCAGTACAACAAAAGGAAAATGATGACAGGCCACCTCTCCATGCCCAGTTTGAATTAGAAAATTCATCATGCTCCTTGTCGAGAATTCAGTTCTCTCACATTGAATTGAATAAACATTCTCAATGAAAGCCAGAAAGACGAAGATAAAATTCAGATGTCTTTAAAAAAAAGACTTTACACTGGGGATCTAAGAAAATGGGCTCTCCAAAGTCTCACACATGGAGTTATGCAAGGTTCTCAGGGTGTGCCAAGCAATCAGGGATGTCGCCTCAGCACTGCATCATGACTGAAGCACTATGGGCACAAGCTTAAGAGAGTTAGCTCTTAGGAATGTAGTGATAAACAAGCAGTTACAGTATTAATCAAGGCAACAATTTGGATGCAATTCCATTAAAGGAGTTATTCAATTATAAGTCCTTATTAATCTTTTTATATCTTGGGTAATACCAATTCCCTAAAGCATGCTATTTAAAGCTTAGGGAAAATGCATCCTCAAGGACCTACTGCCAGCAGAGAAGCTGTTTGCAACATCTGGGAATAAAAATCACCACCAAATATAGATCATTGGGTCAACTTGCTTTGGGAAATGGTGAAATTCAAAAACGTGAGTTCTGACATTAGCATGAGTTTGTTGGCTTCATGGTAACTAATGTAGAGTCTATTCCTGGATCTCCATGCTGGCTGAAGCAGCCCAGATGTGATTGGCGGATCATCTTCCTAACCGCAAGCAGAAGTCTGGACACATTAGACGACCAATCATTTACCTCAATATCCTCTTTATGGATTTTATTTTTTCTTATTGACACCAAAATTGAAGCAGAATAACTCTTTATAATTTTCTATCTAAATAATCTCATCCACTACTACCTAAAACTTGAAATTTGTGTTGAGTTGCTACTCTCTTTTAAACCTGAGACAGAGTTCCTCTAGACCTAAGAAGTGGGGCATCATTTTGATACATGCATTGTTTTAAATGTTATTAGCATTCCATAAAGACAACTTAGACCTCTTATTATTTAACCACCTGTTATGTAATAATCTCCTAGTCTAGATTTTGCTTTATTACTGAATGTTTCTTTTTACTGCTCATCAAAGCTCCAAAGAACCGTCAAACATCCTCATTTACCATTAGCTCCTAACTTACTGTAGTATTTTCCCAACCCAACAACTCCATAGAAATTGTTCTCATTAATGGAAATGACTTCTTCACTGTTCAATCCAGTGATGATCTGCACTGTGCATATCTTATTACTCCTTGAAATGACATTTTTTTGAAATGATTTTTGACCATCCTTGTTTCTCACTCTTGCTCATCCGTCCCCTTTTGTGGATACCTGTATTTTTCCACCAACCTCCCAGTTTTAAGATTCCCCAGTTCATAATTTTTTCCCACTCTCCATCCTGTTAGTTATTTTTTATTCTCATCCTACCTGCACACCCATGCACCCATGTGCGCACACACACACACACACACACACACATATCAAGCCAAAGTATAGCATTCTTCTGTTAAGCAGCCTCAACAGTCTTCTCATCCAGAAGCTTTCTTCGTATATCCGTTTGCCTTTCCCATAAATGACTCAACTTCAACATGTGCAAAGCTGAATTTTCCCACTAACACTTCTCTCAGTGTTCATAGCTCTATTGGTTGTACCATCCATTTTTTAACTCGAGAGTTTCTAGAATTTCCCTATGCCCTCTCCCCCATCTTACCTCCCGTCAACCTTTAGTCTTAACAGTTTTACATATAAATTACTTGTTTAGCTTCTTTTTATCCAAAAATTCAACTTTCTTAGATTGGGCTTTCCTCAATTTTTGTTATCCTTAAATGATTTTCCTAGACTTTCTAAACCATTTTCAGGTCCAATATTATGTTTTCAAAAAAAAAGTACCCATTATGTTTTACTCTGCAATATCTGAAACAAATATTAGTAGCATATTAAGTACTTGTAGTTAGAAGTATGGGGTTTATTTTAATTCTATAAAGAAACCTAAAATGATTCTACAGTCACTTATAAAAGAGGAAATTATATTTCTGTTTCCCATTTAAAAAGTCTGGCATACTTAAACAGATACGGAGTTTTCACAATGACATCCAGGCCTCAGTGTTCTTTTTTCTTATTCTCCCATGCTTAGTACGAGTTCCATTCCTGAGGTCACTTTTTAGTCCATGATGGTTGTTGGAGGTAGAACCATCCAAGTACTGCAGGCTGAGTATGAATTTTACACTTCCAATGGTCACTGAAGAAGTTAGCCAGTCTCACACGACCTTACCAGAACCACCCTCCCTTTAAATTCTGATTCTGACATGGGACTCACAGATACATTCTTTCCAAACCCAAATGAAAGTCTCTCTGCACTCTACATGACTCAGGAGATTCACTTCCAATTATCTCTTTTCAGTGCTCCCACCAACCAGCTCCTGCTCCTGGTGGTAGGACTAGCACCAGGCAGCCAGCCCCGTGTGCTGTTGTGGGGACAGCTGGGAGCAGCAGCTGCTGTTTCCACCAGCTTTTCTATCTGGAGAGGGTGTCTAAGTTCAAATTGTTTATATCCTCTTTGTCCCCTGGTAGAAACCAATCTCAGAACAATCCAGAAATCTCACTAAATATCTTCTTGCATTTTTCTTTAAATACAAAATAGCAGAAACCAAGCTAATCTGGCTGTGGTCTAATATGACAAATAAACAACTTTATATTACCCTTGGAGGAATGGAGTTCATCATTTATGGAAGAGAGGCTTTACATTTCTGGATTTTATAATTATACTCTAAATTTATTACTATAAAATAAGAAAAAATATTTATTTTACTATTAATATTCTTTAAACACTCTTATACTCAAAACATTTTGGACCCCTCACTAGCTTTACTATCCAGAGCCCTGAGCTCGCATTAAAGGCTCTGTGCAACCCATGCAGTCTCTGTTGCCTAATATTTCACTACTCCCCACATGAATTTTTTAACCCAGCCTCTGATTTCATTCTTCATACTGTCCCTGGCTTTTGTCTTCTCCTTTATATTCCCACAGCTCATACTCTAGTCTATTTCATTATAACCTCACATCTGGATTATTACAACAGCCTACTTAGGTAGTCTTGTCAAAGCTGTTTTCAAATCATACTGCAGACTGTTACCAGATAATTCTTCCTAAAACATGACTTTTACTATGTCCCCTGTTCAAAACCCATCAATGATTCCATGCTAGACTCGGCAACAACTTTCCTACTTTCTCTACTTTGCACACAAACTCCACCTCTAGCTATTTTTCTTTTTCCTTTCTCCTACACTCTTCCTTAGACAACTCGTACTTCATTATACTATTTCTCAGCTGATCCAGCTCTTTGTGTTTACCTATAGAAATCCTCTCCATTTTTCATGGCCAAGTTCATTTTGCCTTTTCCTTATGTAAGGAGAGTATATATTCGCCTGATAGCTTTTATTTATAGGGTTAGTTGAATTATACTGTGTTTCTAGCAATGTGAAAGATAGTATTAGGAAAAAGAGGATGGACTTTGAAATAACAGGACCCTAGGTTAGAGCTCCAGGGCCACCATTTACTACCCACAAAACTGGACATGCTGTCTTTTCTTTCTGAGACTCATTTGCTTCATCTATAAAGTAGTATATTTATATACAGCATAGTCCTGTTTCCCAATAAAGTGTGACTTACAGAAAGCAGAATTCATGTCTTTTATATTTTATGTTGCACAATGCCTAAACTGTTCAGAGTCTTCTAGTTCTACGATCTTCCTTCCCACTTGGATCTGTTACACCAGGGAGTAATACAAATATTTCAAGTGATACATGCACATGTATAGCTGAAAAACCAGGACACTTTTCCAGACTCCATTTATGTCCAGGCACACTTAAATATATTGCAAATTTAGTTCCAAACCACTACAATAAAGCAAATACTGAAATATACCTAGTCGCAAAATTTTTTTTGCTATTCCAATGCATATAAAATATGTTTACACTATATTGTAGTCTACTAAGTGTGCAATATTATTAAGTCTAACAAAAAAATGTGCATATCATAATTAAAAACACTTCATTCCTAAAACACACTGACAGTCACCTGAGGCTTTAGTGGATCGTCATCTTTTTGCTGGTGGAGTGTTTGCCTCAATGTTGATGGGTGTCGACTGATCAGGGGAATGGTTGCTGAAGGCTGGGTAGGCTGTGGGGGGCAATTTTTTAAAAAAAGATGAGGAAGTTTGCTGCATCATTTGATTTTCCCTTTCACAAACATTTCTCTGTAGCATGTGATGCTATTTGATAGTATTTCACTCACAGTAGAACTTCTTTGCCAATTGGAGTCAGTCTTTTAATACCCGACACTGCTTTATTAATTACATTTATGTAATACTCTAAATCCTTTGCTGTCATTTCAACAGTGTTCACAGCATCTTCATCAGGAGTAGCTTCTATCGCAAAAACAAACAACAACAACAACAACAACAACAAAAAAAAAAAAAACAACGCTCTTGCTCAAGAAACAAATCCTCCTCTATTAAAGTTTCATCAAGAGATTGACTCTATTTAGTCACCTCTCCATGTTTCACTTAGAATCATGCAGTTACTTCCTGCACTGAGGTCTTGAACCCTTCAGAGTCAACCAGGAGGGTTGAAATTCTCTTCCGTCACTCTTTCCATGAATCTTCAATGTTGTAATGGCATCTAGAATGATGAATCCTTTTTGGAAGATTTTCAATTTACTTCACCTGTATTCACCAGAGGACTCACTACTTATAGGAGCTATAGCCTTAAGAAAAGCATTTGTTTAACAATCATACTTTAATGTTGAAATGACTTGTTGATCCATATGCTGCAGAAAAGATGTGATAACAGGCATGAAAACATCATTAATCTCCTTGTACATATTTGTCAGAACTCTTGAGTGACTAGGTGTATTGTTAGTGGACAGTAATGTTTTGAAAAAACTTTGGAGCAATCCAGTAAATCATGCTATAAGGAGATGTGTTCTCATCCAGACTTTCTTATTCCATTTATAGAGCATACACCCACCTCTGCCAGCCTCAAACTTCTCTTTGGTAGCCTTGTCACCTCTCTCAGCCATCATAGAATTAAAGAGGGAGGGCCTTGCTCTCAATTAGGCTTTGACTTAAGGAAGTATCGCAGGTTTGGTGTTCTATGCAGACCAGTAAAACTTCCTCCGTGTCAACAATAGGCTGCTTTGCCTTATTCATGTGTTCACTGCAGTAGCACTTTTAATTTCTTTCCAGAATTTTCCCTTTGAATTCACAATTTGACTAACTGGTGCAAGAAGCCTACCTTTTGGCCTGTCTCATTTTTAACATGTCTTCTGCACTAAGTTTAATCATTGCTTCCTTACGAAGCTCAATCATTTCTAGCTTTTTATTTATAGTGAGGGCTATGTGACTCTTCCCTGAACACTTAAAAACCATTATGGGGTTATTAATAGGCTTAATTTCAATATTGTTAGGTCTCAGGAAATAGAGAATTTCAAGGAAAGGAAGAGAGTTGGGGAATAGGCAGTTGGTGAAGCAATCAGAACACACACAGTCATTGTTTAAATTCCCCATGTCACCATGATCACCATGTGTAGAGCCCTCAAAGAATTTCAAAAGTAATATCAAAGATCACTGACACAGATCACCATAACAGATATAATAATAATGAAAAAGTTTGAAAAGTTGTAAGAATTACCAACATGTGACATAAAGTGAGCACATGCAGTTGGAAAAAAATAGCCCAAGTGATTGATTTGACATAGGGTTGTTGCAGACCTTCAATTTGTAAAATCTACAATATTTGCAAAGGACAATAAAGAACCAAAGTGTAATAAAATAAGGTATGCCTGTACCTTGTTAGGCGTCATCTACCTAAGAAAGTGATTGTCGGTTAGGAGTTAACAGTCCTTTTTCTGTTTTACAACAGAAAAATTGAATGTTACTTTTATTCATAATCCATTGTGTTCAAAACTCCAAGGAGATGAAAAAAAAGGAACAATTTGAAATATTTTTGAAATAGTGTTATGATAGCAATGAAAATGAATGACCATAATTACTGATTAACAAACTCTCTTTTGTACACCTAATGGTTTCAAATTCTTTGTAATCAGGAGCACAAATCCACTATAGATTATCTAGTCCACTATAGATTATCACAAATAATTTTTAATAATAAATCACCATGCCATTTTTGGCATATAATTCAGAAAGTGACATGATTAAATAATGACATGACTAAAATAATACTCGCTCTATTCAATTTTTAAAAATTTATGAGTGCATAGTTCCTCAGGGCTTATATCTATAAAAACAAAAAATCAGTAGTGAATGGACATTGGAACTCTTCTTATTCTACCAATATATCCAAGGATATAAGACCTCACTGGAAAGACAAAAACTTATTCATTTCATTAAGAAATACATTTCACAGAAAACCCTTCTCTTTAAATGTTTAATAGTTACTTAACAAAATGTGTGATATATGTTATTTTGATCAATTTTAGAATAATAAAAATAGTTATAATAAAATGTGCATGAAAACAATATTTAGACATTGGGATCCTAAGAAATAAAGGTAAAATTTAATTTTCAACTTCGATGTCTGTTTCTATAGCAGAGAAGTATAATACGGAAGTCAAGAAAAAAATTTAAGTCTAAAAATACAATGCATTATGAAAAAATAGTTCTTGATGTTAGTGAGGTTAAAAAAGTGCTAATTCACACATTTTAAAATAATAATTATAGATGATATCAAATTGTTATGACATTATTTAACAATGAACACTTAAAATAATAGGTTAGCTTAATGTCAATTTTAATAATATACTGAAACAATATTTCTTGCAAAAATATGTAAACTTTTGACAAAATATTTGGATATTAACTTTAAAATATGCAAGAAGATATAATTTTTGAAATGTTGGATTAAAGCAAAACATTTTTATAAGGTTTAAACGTAAAGCAAAAAATAATTAAGGCATGCATTTGAATTCAAACTATTTTTTTCTTACAAATTACACTTTGCATTTAGATGACAAGCTACAATACTATGAATATACACATAAAAATAACACACAGATTAAAAAATCTTTTGTTTTTGCAAGCCATACTGATAATCATAACATGATTTAGCAATAAAAATAAGGGGAGACAGTTATGTTTCCTGAATTGATGGAGAAATTGAGATTAGACCAACCCTCTTTTCATAAACAATTAGAAAACTGGACAAAATAAATGAAATGATGGTTGGCAGACATTGGATAATAATCATTACAGGATGTAAAGATGTTAATAAGTTGCCCTTGCATAGGAAACAATCCATTAGTCCAGGGGAAAAAAAAAGACTGGAAACCTAAACTAAAAAAAACTCTGAGTTTACAAGACTATGAGACTTCTGAGTTTTGGCCAGCTGAATGCAAAGTTTATGCTGAACACTTAGGACATTTAGAGACAACAGAAGGTATTAGTAGTAGAACCAAAAAAAAGAAAGAAAAAAAATTCTTAATACAGAACTACCCAAAATTTGCACTAATAAAAAGTTAAAATAAGCCTCAAAATATTAATAATTTTGTTTATCCACAATAACTTAACTATCTGTCAGAACAAAGTCCAACAGTGTATAATATAATAAAAAAAATCAGTACTCAACAATATAAAATTCACAAATGTCCCGCATTCGAATAAAACAGTTAATCAGATACACAAACAATCAGGAAATATAACCTGTAACCAGTAATAGAAATGAACAAAAAGATGTAAAAGGTGGGTAATGATTCCAAAAGTGCTATCACAGAAACAATTGTAAGCCATTAAAAAAAGACAACTTCTAGATATAAAAATTCAGTGTCTGAAATAAAAATTTTACTAGATGAGATTATGAGGTTAGGTATATCAAAACAAAAGATCAGTAAATTTGAATATACAGCATTTGAAACTACAAAATGAAATCCAGAGAGAGAAATAAAACAATAAAAAAGAACAGATACGCAGAGATGTGTGAGAAATATCAACTAGTGTTGTACAAGTCCCAGAAGTGAGAATTATTAAAAATATTTTATGAAATCATATCTGACAGTTCCCAAATTTAATGAAAATATGACTCCACTGATCTATGAAAATGAACAGCCCACAAATAGTATAGACAGAAGAAAAATCCACTGCTAGTTTTCTATTGCTGTTGCAACAAATTACCATAAAGTTAATGGCTTAAAGCAACACAAGTTTATTATCTTAAAATTAAGTATGTCAAATATCCAACACAGGTGTTCTGGACTAAAATTGAGATTTCATCAAGGCTGCATTAGTTCTTGAAAGCTCTAAAGAATCTGTTTCCTCACCCTTTCCACAATCCCCCACGGTCCCAGCTCATGACTCTTAATCTTTAAGGCTAGCAATATAGTATCTCATTATGAATTTTTTCCCTAGTCACATTTTCCTGTGACTATTTGTATCTCTCTTTCACTTTTAAGACCCAAATAATTAAGATCCAATTTTAAGGTCAACTTATTTAACAACCTTAATTCCATTTTACAACCTTAATTTCCCTTTGTCACAAATGCAAACATATTCACAAGTTCCAAGTATTAGGTTGTATCTATTTTGGGGATGTTATTATTCTATCTACCAGAAATACCTAAGTGCATCTTAATTGCTGAAAACTAACAATGCAGGAGGAAATCTAAAAGCAGAGAGGAAAAAAGTGCACATAATGTACAAAATAATAAAATAATTGTGACAGCAGAATTCCTTTTAAGAAACTTTGTAAAGCAGTACACAATAAAATGGTATTGTTCAAGTGCTGAGCAAAATAATGTAAACACATGAAAAATCCTTCAAAAATGAAGAAAAAAATTAAAAGGAATATACATCATTTGTTGCCAGAAAATCTGCACAAAAGAAATGTTAAAAAACATTCTTCTGGCAAGAAAAAAAAGGAAAAAAGAACACAGATGGAAACTTGGATCTGCATATAGGAGTGAGAACACTGGAAATAGTAAATACCTGCTTAGACACAGAAGATTTTATTCCTTATTTATAAATCCTTTAACAGTTTAACTGTTTAAAGCAAAGTTAATAGCAATGAATTGTGGAAGTTACAGCACATGTCAAAAAATAATTCAGTAAACAATTGATTAAAGAAGGGAGGATGGTTTTAAAGCATATCATAGTGAATTTACCATATATGAATTGCTTTAAGAATGTTTGAGGTTATCATATGATACGTTACATTTATACTGCAGAAATCTGAAAACAAGCTAAAACATTTTTAAAATCATAGTGGAATTGATTCTAGCCAAATGCAGGTGAAGGGTGGTGACTCTCTGCATAGTCAAAACTCTGCATACAACTTTGACTTCCCCAAAACTAAGCTACTAATAACCTATTGTTAAATGGAAATCTTCCCAGTAGCATAAACAGCTGATTAACATACTTTAACATTTTATGTATTATATGTTGTATTCTTACAATAAAGTAAGCTAAAGAATAGAACATATTTATTATGAAAATCATAAGGAAGAGAAAATATATTTACCTTTCTAGGTGGAAGAGGGTCTTTATAAAGATCTTCACCTTTGTCATCTTCATGCTAAGCAGACGGAGTACGAGAAAGAAGGGATTGGTCTTGCAGTCTCAGGGTGGAGAAGCAGAAGTGAATATTATATACAATAATGTGATAGTGAAGATAAAATTGAAAGTATGCATATAATTTAAAGTAATGCAGGAAAAAAGAATAAAAGAACAAAAATAGTTCATATGGTACACTACTAAAAGCTTGGTAGATTTACACTCAAATATGTTGAAAATTGCATTTAATTATAAATGAATTAAATGATTAACTAAATATAAAGATGTCAGATTGGATATAAA
Source organism: Loris lydekkerianus (assembly GCA_963574355.1). NCBI lineage: Eukaryota > Metazoa > Chordata > Mammalia > Primates > Lorisidae > Loris > Loris lydekkerianus. The sequence goes on along the minus strand of CAUYPK010164936.1, from coordinate 1,111 downwards.
AAGCAAAATCTTACTTTATGCTGTGTTAGAGAAACTCACTTGGAATTTTACCAAAGATAATTTAAAGATATAAGGCTAGAATAAGATATACCATTCTAGCTCTAATTATCAGAAAGGAGAAGTGGTTATATTAATATCAGACAAATTAGATGTTAATTAAGGATTATTACTAAAAAGGAAAATTTTGTAATTATAAAAGTCAATTCATCAACAATATATAACATATATATTAAAATTATGATTGTCAAATATTACAAAGATTTCTATAATCAATATAATTATTTATTGCACAACTACTATTTAACTCTAATAACCCATTTTAATTCTGTATGTTTACAAACTAAAAAAGAATATCAATGATAATCTCAACAGATGGTTTATTGGAAAAACTTATGGCATTACATTCATGCCATCTAAATTTATTATTTGAAAATATTATCTAAGGAAGAGCTGTCTTTTCTTCCCCCATATATTTATTTTTCTTTTATTTATTTACATTATGAAAATACAAATATTTATTTTATTTTTGTGGGTTAGATTTCAATGCTATCATTTATTTTTATTTTTTTTCCTTTTTTTGGACTTGGGACGTTTTTGTCAGTTTTGCTCTTGTGATCTTGTGACCTGTTTTTAAAGCAGGTTTTTCTGCCATCACAAAGTGTTCCAAGTTTGTCTTTTAATTTATATGTCTTAGCCTAGAATCAACTAGTTCTCCCTGAATCTTTGGTCCCATAATTGGGAAATGGAACTTAGAAATAGATTTATTATAGGTGTATTTATGGCTACAAGGAAGCCATGGTTACTAGACCCGAAGAGTGGAAAAATCTAGAAAAATATGCAATTTTATTTATATACGTGTACATATATAAAATACATATACACATGTTCTAACCTATATTTCACATATACACACACATACACAACTTTATATTTATTTCTTTTTTTTTTTTTTTTTTTTTTTTTTTATTTGTTATTTTTTTTTTTTTTATTGTGGAGAAGGGGCAGGGAAAGAAGGCGGGGGAAGAGGTGAGTGACAGGGTCGGGCCAGTGGCATGGTACCACATTGGCTGTATCTAGGTAGAGGCAGTTTCAGGCCGGGCCTTGCTGAGTC